>CM031392.1:14649717-14843986 GCA_018350135.1 Citrus trifoliata | reverse complement strand
GAAATGTAGCAGGTGCATTACATCCAAATGGCATTCTCTTATATGCAAAAGTGCCAAAAGGGCAAGTGAAAATGGTTTTCTCTTGATCTTTTGGTGCTATGGGGATCTGATTGTATCCTGAGTAGCCATCTAGAAAACAAAAAATTCATGGCCTGCTATCTATCAAGCATTTGATCGATAAATGGTAAAGGAAAATGGTCTTTACGTGTGACAGAATTCAATTTTCTATAATCAATGCATACACGCCATCATGTAGTCACTCTAGTGGGTATCAATTCATTATCAGCATTGGTAACTACTGTGACTCCTGACTTTTTGGGGACAACTTGTACAGGACTGACCCATGAACTATCAGAAATTGGGTAAATGATACCTGCGTCTAATAGCTTAAGGACTTTAATTCTAACAACTTCTTTCATGTTAGGATTTAACCGACGTTGCATTTCCCTAGTAGATTTAGCATTTTCATCAAGGTGAATGTAATGCATGCAGTCTACTGGATTTATACATTTTATGTCCGCTATGGTCTATCATAATGCTCCTTTATGCTCTTTTAAAACATCCAACAACTTACCTTTTTGTTCATCATTTAGGGATGATGAAATGATTACCGGTAGAGTACTTTCTCCCCCAAAAATGCATATTCCAGAGTGTTGGGTAATGATTGGAGCTCGAGTTTCGGTGATGATTTTGATGATGGGATGAGTTTTTTCTCTGATGGTGCTAGTTGTTCAACTCTTGACTTCCATTTATTAGTGTCCATGGATGGTGCTGAGTCAAGTAGAGCGTTGACCTCATTGACCGATCTGTCAATATCAAAATAAAAAACAAAGTAAGTTAAACATGTTTGTAAAGGATCATCACTGAGGTTTGAAAGAAAAGTATTATTAACTATTGTTTCTATTAAATCCACATCAATAATTCCATCATCTGCACTGTGAGGTTGTTTGGCAATGTTGAAGATGTTCAGTTCCATAGTCATGTTGCCGAAGGACAACTGCATATTTTCCAGTTCTACATTGAATATGAGCATCCGCAGTTGCCAAGAAAGGTCGGCCTAGGATAATGGGGATATGCTTCCTTGAATCCTGTATTGGTTGAGTGTCAATAATAAGAAATCAACAGGAAAATAAAACTTGTCTACCTGTATAAGCACGTCCTCCACAATACCACAGGTATTTTCTTGGACCGATCTGCGAGTTGTAACACCACTGGAGTTGGGTGTAATTCCCTCAGTCCAAGTTTCACAAATACTGAATAAGGCAACAAATTTACACTATCTCCTAAATCCAACAAAGCATTCTCAATTGTATGGTTCCCTATGCTACATGAGATAGTGGGGGAGCCTGGGTATTTGCATTTTAAAGGAATTTTATGTTGGAGTATAGAACTAACGTTTTCTGTTAAAATGCCTTCTTTTGAACATGCATATTTCGCTTTTTAGTACAAAGGTCTTTAAGAAACTTGGCATAAGATGGAACTTGTTTAATAGCATCAAGCAAAGGGATGTTAACACTTACTTGTTTGAAGATTTCAAGAATCTCACCTGTGGATTTTCCCTTTTTGCCTTTAGCTAACCTCTAAGGAAATAGTACTTTGGGAACATATTCTCGTGGGTTGGTTTCTTCTTTCTCCTTCGGTGGTGAGTCCTCAACATTCACAGGTACAATTTGATTTTCTTTTGTCACCGGCATCTCTACTTTTGTTGTCGACTTCTTTCCTTTTCGTAAGGTCATGACTGCTTTGACCTCTCCTTACTGCTGTGGTGAACTGGTACTTGCTCATGTACTCCTTTAGGATTAGGCACTGGTTGACTTGGAAACTTACGTTTCTCAACAGTCATTGCCAAGGTCTGAACTGAAGAAGCAAGTTGTCCCACCATCTTCTCAAGGCTTGAAACTGATTGGGCTTGTGAGTTAAAGCCTGCTCTCAACTCATTTCGTAGTCCATCAATGGTGCGATTCTGTTGCTCAATCGTGGAGTGAGTAACATTCTTGAAATTCTGGAATGCATCCTCCCATGGTCTGGGTTAAGAGTAGTTCTGGTTTTGATTGTACGGTCTGAATGGGGGCTGAGAGGCTTGAGGAGCTTGAGGAATTGGTTGCATTGGTGGGGCTGGAGCTGCTGGTCCATTCTGTTGAAATCCTTGAGACCATGAAAATTGGGGTGGTCTCTCCATCCAGGATTATATGTGTTGGAGTATGGGTTGTAATTCGATGGTTTTCTCATTACACCTATGGCATTGGCTTGATCTGGATATGAGTCAGGGTCATGTTGGTCTGTTGATTTAGCAGTCAATAACGATGCTATTTGTCGAGTAAGACCTTCAACCATCTCCTTGACTTCTTTGATTCCCGAAGTTGATTCACCAATTTGAACCTCATTTACTCCCTTTAATTCTTCTAGTATTCCTGAGTGATCGACTCCGTTGTTGGGAATTATCCGCTGGTCGCTGGAAGAATTCCCAAATTTCTGATGCACTTTTTGACATTAGCTCTCCTCCACTTGTTGCCATTAGCCATTCTTGTACATTCGGTAGTAATCCCTCCAAAAAGTATTGGCATTGGTGCCATTTCTCATACCCATGATGTGGACACTTCAAGAGTAGCCCATTGAATCGCTCCCATGTTTCGAAAAATTGCTCGTCCTCTCTCTGCGTAAACTCCGTGATTTCCCTGCGAATAGCATTGGTTTATGCACTAGGAAATATTTATTAAAAATTTTGTTACCATTTGTTCCCATGATGAAATGCTATTGGCAGGCAAGTATTTAACCATGAACGAGCTCTATCCTTTAAAGAAAATGGAAATAATCTGAGTTTAACATCATCGTCTGAAAAATTTTCGTATTTAAAAGTTTGACAAATAGCATGAAAATCATTCAGATGATTATATGGATCCTCATTTTCTAGGTTTTAACTCAAAGCTCCTAGCAGCTACATTTCGGTATCTTATACATGATGTGCTCAAATTAGCTAAGGGACTAAAATAGTCCTTAAATGGCCTCTCCTGTGGTGCTTGTAAATCCATTCCAAATTTATTTTTAATGTGCTTTTGTGTGCGAAGTGTTTTTTCTATCTCAAGGTCTATAGGTTCAAGATTAGGTGATAATGACCTACGACCATGCAAAATAAAATAAAAATAAAGATGAGAACAAAACAAATAAAAATAAAGAAGAGGGAGAAATTACGATACTAACCTTATTGCGCTATTACAACCTTTCTATAAAAATACACAAAAAAAAAATACGTGAAATAAATTAACTAAAAAAATTATAAGATAAACAAAAATTACAAAGAAGAATAAAAATAACTTGAAAATTAAATTAAAAAATTTTAAAGAAGAGAAAAAGAAAAGAAATACTAACCTTTAAATGTAGATTCACTTTTTTTTTTTAATAAAATAAAAAAAAATTACAAGAAAACAATTAAAAGAAATTATTCACAAAAATTAATTCTAAGAATTAAAATTACTTACCTCCTCGGCAACGGCGCCAAAAACTTGTTGTGCAAATTTTAATGTACTCGCAAGCGCACGAATCTATTGTAGTATAGATCAATGGTGACGAGTGTCGATCCCACGAGGAGGTGGATTTTAATTGTTTGTACAATTAATTTTGTAAATGGGTGGTTGGATTTGTGGTGGAAATGATTGGATTATGCTAAAATATAAATTAAAATGGCGAGAATAAATTATAAAATTGGAATTGAAATGGCGAGAATAAATTGAAGAGAATTTTATTGAAATGACGTACTTGGGTATCTGGATCCGTATCAACATGCATCATGAGCTAAATAATCCGTATTAATACCAATTAAATCATGAGGGGGGAATCCACACCTCATGAACCACGCTCTAATCAATATGGTGCTAAGGGCTTATCGTGCCAAATAATAATAACCTTGTACTAGGGAGCCGGTGAAACCAGGGCGGTACTAGACAAGACTATTATTATTTGTCGACGAGAAGTCAAAACATCCACAAAAACTAGAGGGGAAAATAAAATAAATTTACCAAATAAAGCCTATGACACATGTTGAGACTTCACCTTCAACCCAAGCTTGAAAGAAAATTAGCTACTCATAATTGAACTAGGGGCAAAATGGGAATTTATTAAAATACGAAGAAAATACAAGATGGAGAAGGAATTACAGAAAATGGATCCCAAAAAATGGATTCAGAGATATCAAATTTGGGGGGGAGGCCCCCTCTTTATAGATACATGGAGTAAATCATGGCCATCGGATTAAAAACAGTTTGGACGCTCAGGATTGCACCACGTCATCAGTCAACAGTACGCGGTTTGACCACGTGGATGAACAGTAACACGATTTGACCCGGGTGAACAGTGACGCGGTTTGACTGAAAATAATCATGTGTGATGCATGCACCGTACACGAGATTTTTCGTCCACTAATATGCTGCCATGTCGCCATCAACAGTACATAATAATTTTGGTCCAACAGGATTGCGACATCATCAGTCAATGCCACATTATTGGTCAATGCCACGTCATCGATCCGTCTATGTGAACAGTGTCGTGAACAGTACCGTACACGTGAATAGTATCGTACATGTGAATAGTGCCATTTTTTTTTATGCTCCTCCTAAGGTTTTCGATCGTCCTGAGTTCAAAAGTGATGTCCGTTTCGTCGTCTGATCTCTCCTTTATTGTGAAATAACTATAATGCCCCTAAAATACATAAAATACTTAATTAAAATAAAACACACGCAATTAAATTACAAAAAGGTAAAATGCATAAAAGTAAGGGTTGTTAGTAAGACTTGGAATGTAAAATGATGATTTTCTCCTTTATAAATATACATTTTCTAACACTCAACACTTGTCGTCTTGTAAGAACATGTTTAAGGGTTGATAGTCAATGACTAATCGCTTTTTTCCCCTAACAAGTTCCAAACATTTTTCAACATAAAACGCCTGACAAGCCCGTTTAGAGGTTGTGGGCTCGATAAGACCTTGGGCTAAGAGGTGTGAACATTCCTTTTGGGCTAAGGCTAAGTCAGATGGGCTCATTCCTGAATGTGTAGCCTTAGTAGGATTGATGTCTTCATTCAATTTGAAAGGTAACTGAATAAAGAAAGACTTGTTTTTCCATAAAGGGATTGAATGGGAAAATTCAGAATGGGACTCCGGACAGTATTTCAGAAGTTGGGTTGAAATGTCTTTATAGGATTGTAGAATCAGTCAAACTGTAAAGTTTGAGAATTTCTATGTAAGGTTTGAACATGGTTTTGACTCTTATTTCGGAGGAAAGGATTTGGAGGTGTTTGATCTAATGATATAAAATCCTAACAAGATATCCTTGTCAGGAAGTTTTGAACCAATGACTCTTGTCCAGAGAACACAGTTTGGGAAAATCTGAATACCAATGGGTTTTTTAGTAATCAATGTTGTTGAAATCATTTTTCCATTTGCAGCACGAAAATTTTCAGTGTGCTGATTCCAGTATTGGGCTAGAAGAATATGGATTTAACATACTTTGTTGAGCACCAGTGTCTATGAGGGTAATGGCTGAAATTGGTCTTTGGAATTTTAAGTGTAAAATTTAGAGTCTAATGGAAGGAATTGGAATGGTGGTGTCTAAGGACAAGGATTGTTGGTGGAAAATGTTTTGGAACTCATCACTTTTTGATTCCTCATATGAGTTTTCCAGTGCGAACACTGTTTCATCAGTAGGTTCATTTTGCTCAGAGAAATAGAACTCTACTTCTTCCTTCTCAAGAGAGTACCCAGTAACCATCTGTAAATGCTTTATCAATCTGCTTGATTTGTCCTTCTTGTTTGGATAGTTCTTTGCACAGTGGCCTTTTTTGTTGTAAATAAAGCATCTGCTGGATTTTTGTTTCCTCTGTTCCTTTGGAAGAAAATGATCGTTTCCTGAAAAACTTGTATGGTTTTCTCTGGTTGTTCCATCTTCAAGATTTGGATTTTGAAGCAGAATCTGGACGTCTGAACTTCCTAAAATGTCTTTTCTTCTTTGGCTCACAATCACAATTCCTTTTTCTTTGCACTTGATATGCAAATATGGTTTCTTGCAGGCACTTTTGAAAGGCTCTTTATCTTTCATCAGATCTTTGAAAACTATTTATTCAAAGAGCTTCTCCAAACATCCCTTTGCGATCTGGAAAATCTTTTCTAAGGAGATGTTGTTAATATTGATATTGTGTGTTGCAAATTGTCTTTGTATTTCTGGTTGTAATTCTTCAGGTAAAGAAGTAAAAAAGACATGTTTTAGAGTCGGATCATTGAATCCATTGAGCTTATAAAACAAGATTGACATCCTCTTGTAATGGAAATCAAGATCTTTGGAATTTAAGGAACAACACTTCATGTTTAGGTAGTCTCGTCGTCTTCCAGCTTCGAAAATTGCACTTGGTTCTCCGATGAATTGTTCATGTAAAACAGCAAGAGCACTAGAAACATTAAGCAATTGGACAAACTGCATTTGTATGTACTACCCTAACTGTCAAACCAATCTCTTAGAGATCCTGTGAAATGAGTGGTGAATTCTCTAAGGATTGATTTTGTTGTTGCATCAATCCTTATCATTTGGAGATCAATCCATGCTGACATTTCTTAGACTATTTATCGCCATTTCAATGAGGGAATATTGTCAAAAGTGAACCATGGGCCATTGATGGTCTGTGAGAGGTTTGTGCATAAGGCTGAGGTTGTGGATTTATTGCTGAAGATTCAACTGGTTCATCAACATCTGAGGGTATCTCAAAATAACATTCTGGATGGGCTGGTTCTGTTTCTTCTGGATGTGCCATTAAAAGCTTAGTGATGTCTGCATAAGCTTTTTCAGAGTCACTAATCGAGAATGAAGATTATGTCTCAGACTGAGTAACCAAAGTATCCCCATTAGTAACAGAGGTAGTACACTCAGATTTAGAGGGTGAAAAGGTCCAAAATTTTTTAGAACTGTATTGGTGCATAGGTTCTTTGTCTTTGGTTTAGGTTGGTTGAGGTTGAGTCTGTAGTGGAGCAAGTGTATATCCTGGGGATTGTTGTTCAATGGTTGAAGTAATTGGTGGATGAATTTTGACTGGCCTGGGAGTAGTTTTTGGTTTTTGCCTTGGCTGAGGTTGTAAAGGCTGATTTTTTAAAAGAGTGTGTGTAATGCCGAACAATTTGGAGGGATCATAGGGTTTCATTGGAGCAAGCATAGGAGTGAATGGATGATAAGTCGGGCTTATGGTAGGTATTGGTGGTGACTTGGTGAAAAGTGTAGGTCTTTGTCTTTCTGAATCAATCTGATCAAGCTTTGCTTTCAAGCGCCTGATTTTCCTTTCCTTTTGGTCAAACTCGGGACCATTGTATCTCTGACTGAGCATGTCACGTAATTCTGAATCCAGCTGGAATATTCTGGATTGTAAATCTTGGTAGATTTGTTGCAGTTGTGAGGTTATTGTGTCAACCTTGGATTCAATCTGATCAGTTCGCAAACTAATCCTTGTCAACCTGTTTATGAATGTCCACCAAGGTATCATTTTGTGCTCTGGCATTTTGTCTGCCAGTTGAGGACTGCCTCAAAAGGTCTGGGTTCTTCAAGATGGCCGACGGAGGTTATGGCCGAAGGAATGAAGGGTTTTGAAACAAATTTTTTGTGGGAGTCTGATTGGGTATCTAAAGTTGGAAAACTGGTGGAATAGTCTTTGGAGGTAGAGGCAAACATCATACAAGCAGCGGGCTATATGATTGGTGTATGGTTTTGAACTGGTGAAAGAACTTCAAACTTGCGGTGTTTTGCAATCCATTTGAGTTTTTTTTTTTTTGTAAATGGGTAATGGATTTGGGGAAGGTGGAAACAAGAACGTCTAAACGTGAGTTGTTTCTTACAGGTTTGCCATCCAACAGTTTGCCAAAAAAGTTGTTTTTAGGTTTTTCATGAAAGCCTATCTCTTATCCGACTCATTTCCGTTTTCAACCTTCCATCCCGAAAACTTGTTTCTTACAGGTTTAACCCTGGATCCTTCCAGAGAAATTTCAGAAGACGAATTATGGTACATTTGGTGCCTTACCGTCCACTATGCCCACTAAACTAATTGTTCCAATTACAGCCACCTTAGATCATCTGCTCGATCCCAACAAATCAACCTCCCTCATCTGGACACTCCTTGAATGGTTTTCTCCAATTTCATGGTGGAGACAGAAATTCCAACAATTGTCTCAAGTTCATAATTTAGAACGTATGCCATCTTTAGAAGCAAAAATGTGGACGTCTGTGTTCATTATTCATAGACCATACTTCCAACACCCCGACATAAACTGCTTCTGAACTCAAGACCAAGTCTTTGAATGGTTCACTACACACCCACCCATCCATCCTTGAACAAGACGATAGAGTCCACAAGGAACTCTATAATTTCCTTTGTGAACTAAACCACCAACATGCTCCACATAGAGACATTTCTCACACCTCCCTAGGTCCACAACATGATATCATCATGATCCCCACTCTTTCAGCAATTTCCAAACCTAAATCTACGGGCATATCATCAAGGAAGAAAAACCAGACTTCACTGATTTTCTATTCTTGCCATTAAGCCAACACCTTCAAAACATCCAACCAACTCCACCAGCACATGCCCCAGATGATCCAACAAATAAAGCCAATTCTAGCATGCCAACAGGCTCCAATGAGCATCCATCTTCTTCTTGGCGTAGTATATTTTGCCCTTGGCCACCATGTCGACCAGATCATCAACACCCACCAGAACTTGTGGGCTACTGGCCCTAAGGACAGACTTTGTTCTGTTGTAGATCTTGTGTAAACAACGCCACGTACTTCTTATGGTATCAGAGCCTAATCTGTTTTCCTACCAAAATGGTATGATAAAAGTTTGCTTCTAATTCTTTTCCAAATAGTCTTCCAAAACAGAGAGAAATCTTTCTTCATGGCATCAACTTCCTCTAACGAAGCTTCTACTTCTTCTATCACCACTCCAGTTTCCCTTTCTTCTATACTCTCCTTACCAAAATCTTGTTCCAAAACCACTGCTCATAAAATTAAAAATTTAGTTGAATATTCCTATATCCCTGAATCTGCTCAGATCAATGAATCCTCTTTTCCACTTCTTAGCCCTTATCATCTTTATAAACGCCCACACTCCTTTACTCACAGTATCCGCACTCTTGTTTCCACCAAAAGACTAATCCAAAGAATATCCAGTCTTCTAGATTAGATCAGTGTTCCCTTCAAGCTACCACAACTGAGCAATATGTCACTATGGAAATTCCCCCATAGCTTATTTCCAACTGGAAAAGAGAAGGTTATACTCATCTCTATATCGGAGGAGTCAGACTAATCCTAACCTTACATGGTAGGAAAGGACTACCAGTCACAACCAGACTAGCAGATATATGTTGGTATTGTCTTAACCACTCTATGCTGGAAGTGTTCTACTCACTTTCTATCTAAATTTCAATCTTTCTCTTCAAGACACTAATCTTTCCACTGCCTTGCAAGTCCAAGTGCAAATTCAAGGTGCAGAACAAATCTCTTCTGCCAAAATTGCAACTTTTCACCACCATCAATTGGTCTATAGGCTTCAGAACCATGCCTTGGATCTTCCTACACCTGAGCACCACTCTGACGCCCTCATGGTGTTAGCAGAATCAGATCAGATCCCTATCATCATCCAAATTCCAAGACAAATCCCTCGACATGAACTCATAAAACTCATGCCCTTAGAATGGATTTCCAATTATGAAAAGTTCCACACCAATACTTCTCCTATCCAAACCACAGAGAGTATGTTTGAGAGAAGATCTCATGGAATTGTCTGAATGACATTTCGACCTCCACCAATAGCACTAGAGGAGCCTCCATGGCTCTCATTCACTTATTCTGCAATGGTTATTGTTGTTCAGACAACTCAAGAAAAGCTGCCAATCACAGGATTCAATTCAGAAGGATATCCTGTTTACCCTACCCTGCCAAACTTCATGGCCATTTCCTCTAGGATACCCGGGATCAGGAACTTGTGACCTAGATTGTCCATGTTGGGATGATTGGGAGGAAGATGATATTGACCAACAACGGAGAAGAAAACCAAAAAGAAAAAACCTAAAACTCCGTGTTAACATCACCAACCTAAACTACCTCATAATCCACCACCACCACTACTCCTTTACTCGTCTATCAAAAGGAACTTAGATGGATTGCAAAAAATTACAAAACCGAAATCCTATCCAATATTCAGCAATCCACACCACCCATACAGCCTATGGCTTGTATGATGTTCCCATCCACCTCACAAGATTATTCTCCAATTTCCCTGCTCTAGAAACCCACACCATCCAGAAAGAAAAGTCATAACCAAACCCTTTATTCCTTCAGCCATAACTCCCACAGGCCACTTAGAAGACCCCAAACCTTTTGAAGCTGTTCTCAACTGGCAAACACAAAATGCTAGAGTTCAAAATGAAACCTTGGTTGATATCCATAAAAAGGTTAAACATATCAGTTTACGAACTGATCATATTGAGTCTAAAATGGATTCGATCACTTTCAAGATGCAGCAAATTTACCAGAATCTTCAATCTAGAATCTCTCAACTAGATTCAGAATTAAGAACCATGCTGAGTCATAGTTACTATGGCCCAGAATTTGATCAAAAGGAAAAGGAAATCCGAAAGCTGAGAATAGAACTCGAACAGATCGAGTTGGAAAGGCAAATGCCAACCTTATTTACCACCTATCCACCGTTACCTACTATCAGCCCAGCCTTCCATCCTTTTGCACCTATGCTTTCTCCAATCAAGCCCCAAGACCCGTCCAAATTATTTGGTATGACACATACTTTGTTTAGAAAGCATCCTTTGCCGAAAGCATCTAGATCCACATCTCATCCTCGTCCACGTCCCGATAAACAGCCTTTCCATCCACCTTTGTCTATCACAGAACCGCAACCATCTATCTATACCCAACTTCCTCCTCAACCAACACCAACTCAGGCCAAAGATAAATCACCAATGCAACAATATAGAGCACATATAATCCCAGACCCGTTCGATACAGACGAATCTTCTGATTCAAATCTCGCCGTTTCAATCGATTCATCTGAATCTGAAACAGAATCTACTTCCCTTGAATCTTCCATCTCATCTAGTGATTCTGAAAAATCTTATGCTGATATCACTAGAATCCTTATGGCCCAACTTGAAGACAATGAGCCTGCTCAATCCTCAAGAACTGACCCATTCTTTGAAATACCCTCAGATATTGAGGAAGATCAACTCGAAGCATCCTCAGCTCCAAGCCGGCCTGCTCAATCCCAAAATGATCATAACCTTCAAATGATCCATGGTTCACTTTTGATGATATCCCTGCAGCTAAATGGAGAGATCGATTATCCTAAATGGCTGGTTGGACAGATCTCCAAATGTTAAGAGCAAATGCTACTGCAACATCAGTCCTTAGAGAACTTGCTACCCGTTTTATGGGATTTTTAAGAGATTGGTTTGATACTTTAAGAGAGTACCGACACATTACAGTTTGTGCAACTACCTAATGTCTCAATTACTCTTACTGTCATTCACGAACAATTCATCGGAGAATCAACAACAGTATTTGAAGCTGCAAGAGACTACCTCAATATGAAATGCTGCTTACTCAACTCTAAAGATCTTGATTTCCATTATAAACGGATGTCAATTCTGTTTTATAAGCTCAATGGGTTCAATGATTCGACTCTCAAATATGTATTTCTGGCATCTTTACCTGAAGAATTGCAACTAGATATACAGAGGCAGCTTAATAGTCTCAATCTCACCATTGACAACATTTCCTTGGGAAAGATCTTTCAGATCGCCAAAGGATGTTTGGAAAAATTATGTGAACAAAAATAGTTCTTCAAAGAATTGTTAAAGGATAAAGAGCCTTTCCGGAGTGCATGCAAAAAGCCTTACTTACAGATCAAATACAAGAAAATAAAGATTGTGATTGCAGCATAAAAAAGAAGAAGCATTTCCGAAAATTCAAAAATCCAGACTTATCATATAGGTTTTTCAGGAAAAGATCTAGTTCTTTTAGAGAACAGAAAAGGAAAAAGTCAAGCCGATGCTTCATTTGCAAGAAGAAATGTCATTATGCTAAAGATTGCCCCAACAAAAAAGATAAAGCCATATGACTTCTTGAGCATTTACAAGCCACCACTGATTCTCCTCACAAAGATGAAATTGAGTCATACTTCTTAGAACCAGAAGAGCCCACTGATGAAACAGTGTTCGTACTACAAAACTCATCCGATGATTCTGAAAATGATGAGTTTCAGACTATTTTTCACCAACAACTTTTATCTCTAGACACTACCATCCCTATCCCTTCCATGAAACTCCAAATCTTACCCTCTAAATTCCATAGACCAATTCTCGCCACTGGACTTCTTGATATCGAAGCCCAAAGAAGGATAAACCCAGACATACTTCCATCTCAGTCTTGGCAACATTATGAAGAAAATTTAAAGCAGTCGATGGAAAATTATTTACCACCAAGTTGATTACCAAAAAACCATTGGTATGTACCAAGATGCTGTTATCGGTACTGTACTCACAACCCTACATGCTGGCAGTGTCTTACTCACCTTTTATCCAAACTTCAATCTTTCCCTTCAAGACACTAATCTACCCACAACCCTGAAAGTTCAAGTCCAGATCCAAGGTGCTGAACAAATCTTCACTACTAAAATAGCCACCCTACACCATCAACTGGTCTATCGGCTTCAGAATCATGCCTTAGATCTACCCACTCCAGAACACCACTCTGACACTCTCATGGTGTTAGCTGAATCTGACCAAATCCCAACCATCATTCAGATCCCCAGGCAAATTCCTCGCCAAGAACTCCTTAAGCTTATGCCTCTTGAATGGATCTCAAACTATGAGCAGTTCCATAACAATACAGCCCCAGTTCAGACATCTGAAAGTATGTTTGAAAGGCGACCAGATGGCACGGTCAGAATGACCTTTAAACCGCCTCCCAGTGCTCCTCAAGAGCCTCCTCGGCTCTCTTTCACTTATTCATCCATGATCATAGCTGTTCAGACAGCTCAAGAAGATTTGCCTATTACAGGGTTCAATTCTGACGGTTTCCATGTTTATCCAGCCAAACAAAATGGGCATTTCCTTTGGGATGTCCCTGGTTCCGGCCACTGTGACCCAGATTGTCCCTGCTGGGATGATTGGGAAGAGGATGACGATTATGTAACCAAAAAGAAAAAGAAACCTAAGAAAAAATCTCATGCCTCGTGTCACCACAGTACTCCTAGATCACCACAAGATACCCTCCTCCATCAGCCCCTTTACCTCTCTATAAAAAGGAACTCCAATGGCTTGCAAAGCGTTGCACCTATACAATTTCCTTACCTGTTCCGGATCCATCTCCACCTCTGAGTTGTATGATGTTTTCATCTGCTTCCTCAGATTATTCTTCCTCTTTCCTCCTTTAGACACCCACACAGATTCCCAACGAAATGTTGTGTCCAAACCTTTTATTCCATCACCCATAACCTCAGCCGGTCATCTTGAACCACCCAAACCTTTTGAATCAGTCCTCAACTGGCAAACTCAAAATGCCAGAGCCCAGAATGATACTTTGTTGAACATTAATTCCAAAGTTGAAAAGATCAGTTTACGAACTAAACACCTTGAAACGAAGGTTGACTCCATCTCTGCACAACTGCAGCAGATCCACCAGAACCTCCAGTCCAGAATTGTTCAACTTGATTCTGAGTTGCGAACTATGCTTGCCCAACGTTACCATGGCCCAGAATTTGATCAAAAAGAAAGGGAGATCAGACGTTTAAAAGCTGAGCTTGCTCTCAAATTGAATCTGACAAACAAAAACCTTCCCTTTTTACCACCTCGCCTCCTATCCCTTCGATTGGTCCAACTTACCATCCATTTGCTTCTATGCTTTCTCCTATCTGACAGTATGAGCCTTCTAAGTTGTTTGGTATGACTCATACCCTTTTTCGAGAGAACCCATTACCACCACCACCTAAATCTAAACCAAAGCCTAAACCTCAACCACGACCCGTCACAATCAATCCTTCCTCCACTATTATCCCTGACCAACAATCACCGGGCTATACACCAGCATCACCAGCATCAACATCACCACCTCACCCATCCAAATCCCAACCTCCTACTACATCCAAGAATAAATAACCTATGCACCAATTCAGTGCCCATACCATTGACCACCCATCTTCCACTGATGACCAAACTTCTGATTCAAATCAAGCCGTTTCAGATAGCCATACTGAGACTGACACAAATCTTCGGCATCCACCAGTGACTCTGAAAAATCTTATGCTGATATCACCAGAATCCCGATGGCTCAACCTGGCCCACAAACCTCTCGGACTGAACCATATGTTGATATTCCTTCTGATGTTGAAGAAGAGATGCCTGAATCTTCTGCCACCAACCAGCCTCCTCCGGCCCAAACTACTTCATCCAGTCAAAAATCATCAAATGGTCCCTGGTTTACCTTTGATGATATCCCATCCTATAAATGGCATGATCGTCTTAATGAAATGTCTGCCTGGATTGATCTCCAAATGCTTAGATCAGGAGCCACTACTGAATCAGTCCTTAGAGAATTGTGCTACTGTTTTACGGGTGCTCTAAGAGATTGGTTTGACTCTCTTGGTCAATACAGACAATTGCAGTTTGTTCAATTACCAGAAGTCTCTAGTGCCCTTGCCATTCTTCATGATCAGTTTTTAGGAGACCCAACTGCAGCCTTTGAAGCTGCACGCCGAGACTATCTCAGCATGAAATGTTGCTCCCTCGATGCCAAGGATCTTGATTTCCATTACAAGCGCATGTCCCTGTTATTCTATAAGCTTAATGGATTCAACGAGCCTACACTAAAGCATGTCTTTCTGGCCTCCCTTCCAGAAGAACTCCAACCAGACATCTAGCGGCAGCTCACCGCCTCCAATCTTGTCATTGACAATATCTCTCTTGGCAAAATTTTCCAACTCGCCAAACTTGTCTTGATAAGCTTTGTGAACAGAAACATTCTTCAAGGACTTGTTGAAAGACAAAGAACCATTCAGAAGTGCCTGCAAAAAGCCTTATCTGCAAATCAAATGCAAACCGAAGAAGGATTGTGATTGCAGTCCCAAAAAGAAAAGGCATTTTCGAAAGTTCAAATCTCCAGAATTTTCATCCAGACCCCGCAGGTCCAGAAAACCTTACAGATTCTTCCGAAAGCGGTCTTCTTCTTCCAAAGACTCCAAACGAAGAAAATCCAGCAGATGTTTTATCTGCAGAAAAAAAGGTCATTTTGCCAAAGATTGCCCCAACAAAAGAGCCAAGTCCATTCGTCTTGTAGAACATCTTCAGGCTACTACAGATTACTCTCCTCAAAAGGATGAACTGGAATTCTATTTCTCTGAACAAGATGAACCCAATGATGAAACAGTGTTCGCACTCCAACAATCTTCTGATGATTCCGACAGTGACCAGTCCCAAGTCATTTTCCATCAACAGCTCTTGTCCCTTGATACTACAGTTCCTATACCTTCCATCAAACTCCAAATCCTGCCTTCAAAATTCCAAAGGCCCATTCCAGCAATTGGTCTTATCGATACTGGTGCACAGCGCAGTATGTTAAACCCCCATATTCTTCCACCAGACCACTAGACACAGTCTGACGAACATTTCAAAGCTGTTAATGGCAAACTGTTCACCACTTCTTTAATTACCAATAAACCCATTGGTATCCTGGATTTTGCGCAATCTCTTGAGAGTAGTGACAGCATTTGTGTGGTCATCATTCCACTCAGGAGGCTTTTTCTTCAATAAAGCCGAGAGGTGACGAGTGTAGTGGTCCACATGTGGGATAAAGTCTCTGATGTAATTGATAATTCCAAGAAATTGCTGGACCTGCTTTTTGGAAAGTTGCTGATCTGGAAAGTGAAGCAACTCTTGGGCAATGTGCTTTCCTGGCTGGTAATGGCCATCTTTTATGATCATACCAAGAAATTCGATGGTATCTGTGGCAATGGTGCTTTTCTTGGCAGATAGCATGATTCCATGACTTTGGACAATATCATAGAACTGGTTGAGCAGTCGGTGATGGTCATCATGTGATCCTGAAAAAAGTAAAATATCATCAATGTAAATCAATGCATTAGACAGGAGAGGCTGAAAGATTTTGATCATGGATTTTTGGAAAATGGATGGGGCAGTTTTGAGACCAAAGGGTAGGACCGTCCATTGGAAATGGGCATTGGGAATGCAAAAGGCTGTCTTATATCGCTCAGAGGGTTCAATGCCTAATTGCCAAAAACCTGATTTTAAATCAAATTTTGAAAAGATCTGGGCATTTTTGAGAAAAGTAAACATGCTTTGTCGGCGAGGTAAGGGAAATTTGTCATCTTGCAAAAACATGTTTAAGGGCTGGTAGTCAATGACTAAGCGTTTCTTTCCTCGAACAATTTCAGAATGCTTTTCAACATAAAAGGCTTGGCAAGCCCATTGAGAGGTTGTGGGCTCAATTAACCCTTGGGCTAACTTGAGAACATTCTTGTTGGGCCTAGGAGTAAGTCAGATGGACTCATTCCTGGATGAGTGGCTTTGTGGGATTAATGTCTTCATTAAGTTGAAGGGTAACTTAACAAAGAAAGACTGATTTTTCCACAAAGGGTTTGAATGGGTGAACTCAGAATGAGACTCGGACAGAACTTAAAAGCTTGGTAGAAACATCCTGATATGATGGAGGGGTTTCAGACAGATTGTAAAGTTTCAAGACATCTGTGAATGGTTTGAACATGGACTTGACTCGAATTCCATGAGGAATGATTTGAAGGTGTTTGATCTGGTGAAGGATGTCAAATCCTAACAAAATATCTTTATTAGGAAGAGTTGAACCAATGACTTTGGTCCAAATGACACAATTAGGGAAAATCTGGATACCAATGGGTTTTTGGTAACCAAAGAAGTGGTGAACAGGTTGCCATTAACAGCTTTGAAATATTCTTCGGATTGGGTCCAAGAGTCTGGTGGGAGAATATGAGGGTTGATCATACTGCGCTGTGCACCAGTATCATAAGACCAATTGCTGGAATGGGCCTTTGGAATTTTGAAGGCAGGATTTGGACTTTGATGGAGGTATAGGAACTGTAGTCAAGGGACAAGAGCTGTTGATGGAAAATGACTTGGGACTGATCACTGTCGGAATCATCAGAAGACTGTTGGAGTGCGAACACTGTTTCATCATTGGGTTCATCTTGTTCAGAGAAATAATATTCCAGTTCATCTGTTGTGGAGAGTATCTGTAGTAGCCTGAAGATGTTCTACAAGACGAATGGACTTGGCTCTTTTGTTGGGACAGTCTTTGGCAAAATGACCTTTTTTCCTGCAGATAAAACATCTGCTGGATTTTCTTCGTTTGGAGTCTTTGGAAGAAGAAGACCGCTTTCTGAAGAATCTGTAAGGTTTTCTGGACCTGCGGGGTCTGGATGAAAATTCTGGAGATTTGAACTTTCGAAAATGCCTTTTCTTTTTGGGACTGCAATCACAATCCTTCTTCTGTTTGCATTTGATTTGCAGATAAGGCTTTTTGCAGGCACTTCTGAATGGTTCTTTGTCTTTCAACAAGTCCTTGAAGAATTGTTTCTGTTCACAAAGCTTATCAAGACAAGTTTTGGCGAGTTGGAAAATTTTGCCAAGAGAGATATTGTCAATGACAAGATTGGAGGCGGTGAGCTGCCGCTGATGTCTGGTTGGAGTTCTTCTGGAAGGGAAGCCAGGAAGACATGCTTTAGGTAGGCCTCGTTGAATCCATTAAGCTTATAGAATAACAGGGACATGCGGTTGTAATGGAAATCAAGATCCTTGCATCGGGGAGCAACATTTCATGCTGAGATAGTCTCGGCGGCAGCTTCAAGGCTGCAGCTGGGTCCCCTAAAAACTGATCATGAAGAATGGCAAGAGCACTAGAGACTTCTGGTAATTGAACAAACTGCAATTGTCTGTATTGACCAAGAGAGTCAAACCAATCTCTTAGAGCACCCGTAAACGAGTAGCAAATTCTCTAAGGACTGATTCAGTAGTGGCTCCTGATCTGAGCATTTGGAGATCAATCCAGGCAGACATTTCATTAAGACGATCACGCCATTTATAGGATGGAATATCATCAAAGGTAAACCAGGGACCATTTGATGACTTTTGACTGGATGAAGTAGTTTGGCCGGAGGAGGCTGGTTGTGGCAGAAGATTCAGGCATTTCTTCTTCAACATCAGAAGGAATATCAACATATGGTTCAATCCGAGAGGTTTGTGGGTCAGGTTGAGCCATCAGGATTCTGGTGATATCAGCATAAGATTTTTCAGAGTCACTAGTGGATGCTGAAGATTCTGTTTCAGTCTCAGTATGGCTATCTGACACGGCTAGATTTGAATCAGAAGTTTGGTCATCAGTGGAAGATGGGTGGTCAATGGTTTGGGCACTGAATTGGTGCATAGGTTGTTTATCCTTGGATGTAGTAGGAGGTTGGGATTTTGGATGGTTCAGGTGGTGATGTTGATGCTGGTGTATAGCCCGGTGATTGTTGGTCAGGGATATAGTGGAGGAAGGATTGATTGTGACGGTCGTGGTTGAGGTTTAGGCTTTGGTTTAGGTTTAGGTGGTGGTGGTAATGGGTTGTCTCGAAAAAGGGTATGAGTCATACCAAACAGCTTAGAAGGCTCATACTGTCGGATAGGAGAAAGCATCGAAGCAAATGGATGGTAAGTTGGACCAATCGAAGGGATAGGAGGTGAGGAAGTAAAAAGGGAAGGTTTTTGTTTGTCAGATTCAATTTGAGCAAGCTCAGCTTTTAATCGTCTGATCTCCCTTTCTTTTTGATCAAATTCTGGACCTTGGTAACGTTGGGCAAGCATAGTTCGCAACTCAGAATCAAGTTGAACAATTCTGGACTGGAGGTTCTGGTGGATCTGCTGCAGTTGTGCAGAGATGGAGTCAACCTTCGTTTCAAGGTGTTCAGTTCGTAAACTGATCTTTTCAACTTTGGAATTTATGTTTAACAAAGTATCATTCTGGGCTCTGGCATTTTGAGTTTGCCAGTTGAGGACTGACTCAAAAGGTTTGGGTGGTTCAAGATGACCTGATGAAGTGATGGGTGATGGAACAAAAGGTTAGACACAACATTGCGTTGGGAATCTGTGTGGGTGTCTAAAGGAGGAAAAGATGAAGAATAATCTGAAAAAGCAGATGAAAACATCATACAACTCAGAGGTGGAGATGGATCTGGAACGGGTGAGGAGATTGTAGAGGTGCAACGCTTTGCAAGCCATTGGAGTTCCTTTTTATAGAGAGGTAAAGGAGCTGATGGAGGAGGATCTTGTGGTGGTTGAGGAGTACGGTGGTGACACGAGGAATGAGATTTTTTCTTAGGTTTCTTTTTCTTTTTGGTTACATAATCATCATCCTCTTCCCAATCATCCCAGCAGGGACAATCTGGGTCACAGTGGCCGGAACCAGGGACATCCCAAAGGAAATGTCCATTTTGCTTGGCTGGATAAACAGGGAAACCGTCGGAATTGAATCCTGTAATAGGCAAATCTTCTTGAGCTGTCTGAACAGCTGTGATCATGGAGGAATAAGTGAAAGAGAGCCGAGGAGGCTCTTGAGGAGCACTGGGAGGTGGTTTAAAGGTCATTCTGACCGTGCCATCTGGTCTCCTTTCAAACATACTTTCAGATGTCTGAACTGGGGCTGTATTGTTATGGAACTGCTCATAGTTTGAGATCCATTCAAGAGGCATAAGCTTAAGGAGTTCATGGCGAGGAATTTGCCTGGGGATCTGAATGATGGTTGGAATTTGGTCAGATTCTGCTAACACCATGAGAGTGTCAGAGTGGTGTTCTGGAGTGGGTAGGTCTAAGGCATGATTCTGAAGCCGATAGACCAGTTGATGGTGTAAGGTGGCGATTTTAGCAGTGGAGATTTGTTCAGCACCTTGGATCTGGACTTGAACTTTCAGGGTTGTAGGTAGATTAGGATCTTGAAGAGAAAGGTTGAAGTTGGGATAAAAGGTGAGTAAGACACTGCCAGCATGTAAGGTGGTGAGGACAGTACCGATAACGGCGTCTTGAAACTGTTTAAACCGGGTATCCAAGAGAGCAACACGAGCGGTAACAGGTAAACCTTTGCGCCCATGTAGGGTAAGGATGAGGCGGATGCCGCCTAGATGAAGATGAGTGTATCCTTCACGTTTCCAATTTGAAATGAGTTCTGAAGGAATTTCGAGTGTAACATATTGCTCAGCAGAGGTGGCTTTGAGAGCACACTGATCCAGACGAGAAGACTGGATATATTCTTTAGGATGAGGCCGTTTGGTAGAGATAAGTGTACGGATGCTGCGGGTAAAGGAGTTGGGTCGTTTGTACAAATGGTAAGGCTAAGAAGAGGGTAGGTGGATTCACTGATTTGAGCGGATTCGGGAATATAAGAGTATTCAACAAGGTTTTCTATTTTATTAGCAGTATGGGAAGTGCAAGATTTAGGCAAAGAAAGCGTAGAAGAAAGAGTAACAGGAGTTGATGAGGTAGAAGCCATGAGGGATGAGTTCTCTCTGCGCCTGAAGACTAAAGATCAAAACAGGAATTCCTCACCCGTTCCAGATCCATCTCCACCTCTGAGTTGTATGATGTTTTCATCTGCTTCCTCAGATTATTCTTCCTCTTTTCCTCCTTTAGACACCCACACTGATTCACAACGCAATGTTGTGTCTAAACCTTTTGTTCCATCACCCATCACTTCATCAGGTCATCTTGAACCACCCAAACCTTTTGAGTCAGTCCTCAACTGGCAAACTCAAAATGCCAGAGCCCAGAATGATACTTTGTTAAACATAAATTCCAAAGTTGAAAAGATCAGTTTACGAACTGAACACCTTGAAACGAAGGTTGACTCCATCTCTGCACAACTGCAGCAGATCCACCAGAACCTCCAGTCCAGAATTGTTCAACTTGATTCTGAGTTGCGAACTATGCTTGCCCAACGTTACCAAGGTCCAGAATTTGATCAAAAAGAAAGGGAGATCAGACGATTAAAAGCTGAGCTTGCTCAAATTGAATCTGACAAACAAAAACCTTCCCTTTTTACTTCCTCACCTCCTATCCCTTCGATTGGTCCAACCTATCATCCATTTGCCTCCATGCTTTCTCCTATCCGACAGTATGAGCCTTCTAAGCTGTTTGGTATGACTCATACCCTTTTTCGAGACAACCCATTACCACCACCTAAACCAAAACCAAAGCCTAAACCTCAACCACGACCCGTCACAATCAATCATTCCTCCACTATTATCCCTGACCAACAATCACCGGGCTATACACCAGCACCAACCTCACCTCCTGAACCATCCAAATCCCAACCTCCCACTACATCCAAGGATAAAGAACCTATGCACCAATTCAGTGCCCATACCATTGACCACCCATCTTCTACTGATGACCAAACTTCTGATTCAAATCTAGCCGTGTCAGATAGCCATACTGAGACTGAAACAGAATCTTCAGCATCCACTAGTGACTCTGAAAAATCTTATGCTGATATCACCAGAATCCTGATGGCTCAACCTGACCCACAAACCTCTCGGACTGAACCATATGTTGATATTCCTTCTGATGTGAAGAAGAAATGCCTGAATCTTCTGCTACCAACCAGCCTCCTCCGGCCCAAACCACTTCATCCAGTCAAAAGTCATCAAATGGTCCCTGGTTTACCTTTGATGATATTCCATCCTATAAATGGCGTGATCGTCTTAATGAAATGTCTGCCTGGATTGATCTCCAAATGCTCAGATCAGGAGCCACTACTGAATCAGTCCTTAGAGAATTTGCTACTCGTTTTACGGGTGCTCTAAGAGATTGGTTTGACTCTCTTGGTCAATACAGACAATTGCAGTTTGTTCAATTACCAGAAGTCTCTAGTGCTCTTGTCATTCTTCATGATCAGTTTTTAGGAGACCCAGCTGCAGCCTTTGAAGCTGCACGCCGAGACTATCTTAGCATGAAATGTTGCTCCCTTGATGCCAAGGATCTTGATTTCCATTACAAGCGCATGTCCCTGTTATTCTATAAGCTTAATGGATTCAATGAGCCTACACTAAAGCATGTCTTTCTTGCCTCCCTACCAGAAGAACTCCAACCTGACATCCAGCGGCAGCTCACCGCCTCCAATCTTGTCATTGACAACATCTCTCTTGGCAAAATTTTCCAACTCGCCAAAACTTGTCTTGATAAGCTTTGTGAACAGAAACAATTCTTCAAGGACTTGTTGAAAGACAAAGAACCATTCAGAAGTGCCTGCAAAAAGCCTTATCTGCAAATCAAATGCAAACAGAAGAAGGATTGTGATTGCAGTCCCAAAAAGAAAAGGCATTTTCGAAAGTTCAGATCTCCAGAATTTTCATCCAGACCCCGCAGATCCAGAAAACCTTACAGATTCTTCAGAAAGCGGTCTTCTTCTTCCAAAGACTCCAAACGAAGAAAATCCAGCAGATGTTTTATCTGCAGGAAAAAATGTCATTTTGCCAAAGATTGTCCCAACAAAAGAACCAAGTCCATTCGTCTTGTAGAACATCTTCAGGCTACTACAGACTACTCTCCACAACAAGATGAACTGGAACATTATTTCTCTGAACAAGATGAACCTAATGATGAAACAGTGTTCGCACTCCAACAATCTTCTGATGATTCCGACAGTGATCAGTCCCAAGTCATTTTCCATCAACAGCTCTTGTCCCTCGACACTACAGTTCCTATACCTTCCATCAAAGTCCAAATCCCTGCCTTCAAAATTTCAAAAAGCCCATTCCAGCAATTGGTCTCATCGATACTGGTGCACAGCGCAGTATGATCAACCCTCATATTCTCCCACCAGACTCTTGGACCCAATCCGAAGAATATTTCAAAGCTGTTAATGGCAACCTGTTCACCACTTCTTTGGTTACCAAAAAGCCCATTGGTATCCAGATTTTCCCTAATTGTGTCATTTGGACCAAAGTCATTGGTTCAACTCTTCCTAATAAAGATATTTTGTTAGGATTTGACATCCTTCACCAGATCAAACACCTTCAAATCATTCCTCATGGAATTCTAGTCAAGTCTATGTTCAAACCATTCACAGATGTCTTGAAACTTTACAATCTGTCTGAAACCCCTCCATCATATCAGGATGTTTTCTACCAAGCTTTTGAGCTTCTGTCCCGAATCTCATTCTGAGTTCACCCATCCAAACCCTTTGTGGAAAAATCAGTCTTTCTTTGTTAAGTTACCCTTCAAACTTAATGAAGACATTAATCCCACCAAAGCCACTCATCCAGGAATGAGTCCATCTGACTTACTCCTAGCCCAACAAGAATGTTCTCAACTGTTAGCCCAAGGGTTAATTGAGCCCACAACCTCTCCATGGGCTTGCCAAGCCTTTTATGTTGAAAAGCATTCTGAAATTGTTCGAGGAAAGAAACGCCTAGTCATTGACTACCAGCCCTTAAACATGTTTTTGCAAGATGACAAATTTCCCTTACCTCGCCGACAAAGCATGTTTACTTTTCTCAAAAATGCCCAGATCTTTTCAAAATTTGATTTAAAATCAGGTTTTTGGCAATTAGGCATTGAACCCTCTGAGCGATATAAAACAGCCTTTTGCATTCCTAATGCCCATTTCCAATGGACGGTCCTACCCTTTGGTCTCAAAACTGCCCCATCCATTTTCCAAAAATCCATGATCAAAATCTTTCAGCCTCTCCTGTCTAATGCATTGATTTACATTGATGATATTTTACTTTTTTCAGGATCACATGATGACCATCACCGACTGCTCAACCAGTTCTATGATATTGTCCAAAGTCATGGAATCATGCTATCTGCCAAGAAAAGCACCATTGCCACAGATACCATCGAATTTCTTGGTATGATCATAAAGATGGCCATTACCAGCCAGGAAAGCACATTGCCCAAGAGTTGCTTCACTTTCCAGATCAGCAGCTTTCCAAAAAGCAGGTCCAGCAATTTCTTGGAATTATCAATTACATCAGAGACTTTATCCCACATGTGGACCACTACACCCGTCACCTCTCGGCTTTACTGAAGAAAAGGCCTCCTGAGTGGAATGATGACCACACAAATGCTGTCACTACTCTCAAGAAGATTGCGCAAAATCCGCCTCCTTTAAAGTTGATTGCAGATGGAAAGCGCATACTACAGTCAGACGCAAGTGATGAATCATGGGGTGCCATTCTCCTTGAAGAACTCAATGGAAAAGAACACTTTATCGCCTACGCTAGTGGACATTTTTCTGACACACAGCAGCACTACCATAGCGTGTTCAAAGAGATCTTAGCGGTAAAGTATGGCATCAAAAAGTTCGAGTACCATCTTATTGGCCACCACTTCCTCATCCGGATGGACAGCTCAGCCTCCCCAACATTCTCAATTTCAAAGGCAAAACTGTTCCAGAAAAGATGTTACTTCGGTTAAAAGATTGGTTTTCCAAATATGATTTTTCAGTAAAGCATATAAAGGGATCCCAGAACCTTATCCCTGATATGCTCTCTCGACTTTCAAAACCAGAGACACCTCCCATTCTGTTTTCCACCACTTACCATTTTCCAATCATTGCCATGGCTACCTCCTTACCTCCCGAAGCTCTTACCAAAAAACCTTTTCCCTTGAATAAAACATTCTCCTCTGTTTTTGCCATCCAAGAGTTTGCACGAAAAGCTGTTTTCCGTTTCTTCATGAAAGCTTACCTTATGGCAGACTCATTTCCATTTTCTACTTTCCATCCTGAAAATCTGTTTCTTACAGGTTTAACCCTTGACCCATCCAGAGAAATCACTGAAGACGAGTTATGGTACCTCTGGTGCCTAACTACTCTCTATGCAACCAAGCTCATCCTACCCATCGCCCCCACTTTGTCTCATCTTCTTAATCCAGACAAAGCTACCTCTCTCATCTGGACATTACTTGAGTGGTTTTCACCAATTCCATGGTGGAGACACAAGCTCCAACACTTGTCAGAGATCTACAACCTTGATCGTATGCCATTACCTGAAGCTCAAATGTGGACATCCGTGTTCATAATTCACAGGCCTTATTTCCAACACCCGGATACACAGTTCTTTTGGACACAGGATCAGGTATACGAATGGTTCACTGCACCACACCCTTCCATCATTGAAAATGAGATTCAGCCTACCTTACATAACTACCTCCATCAGTTAAACCACCAAACTCCGCCACATAAGGATATCGTTCACACATCCTTAGGCCCACAACATGACCTCATCATGATCCCTACTCCATCAGCCAGATCCAAGCCACCATCCACAGGAATCCTTATCAAAGAAGAAAGGCCAGATTACACTGACTTTCTCTTCCAGGACTCTCAGGACCCTTGGGAAGAATTTCTTCCTCTCAGCCAACACCTTCATCAATTCCCCCAACCAACCATGGATGAACCTGAACCCTCCGACCCAGGACCATCAACCCGACCTTCCAAAAAATCACCTCGACCTTCTAAAGTTGACAAAGCCACCCAGACTTCCCCTAGGTATACTTCACAGTGTACTCCACGAGCTGAACATTGCCCTAATCCACCATGCCGTGGTCCCTCCTGTCAACATCCTAAACGCCCGAAGCTTCCAAGCAACTTTTTCCGCAAACCGCACCACTCCGGTGATACAGATCCCGATGCAACGGAAAGTTCCTCCGAAGATGACTACATGAACCTCCACTCTCCCTAAAGTTATTTGTCTTATTGTGATTTGTCTTCTTGTCATCATTATGTCTCGTTTTGTCTTGTTGTAATCATGGTTGCTTTTGCTTTTACTTTTGCTTTTGCTTTTGCTTTAAGCTTTTGTCAAAGTCATGCTTTATTAAAGCATCTTTGTCCCTTTGTAATAATTAAAGGTGTGTAATCATGTGTAATCATGTAACTTTACTTTTACTTTAAAGATAGGGGCCCTGTCCTATCTTCTGAGATTCCTCCTCTATATAAGGAATTCTCATCTGCTTGTAACGAATAGAATGTAACATATAGAAGTTTGCCAAGAAATAAACTCGTGTGTTTTTCTCTTACCATGAACTTCTAAACTTCTCTCTCTCTCTGCAAATGAAGTCCTAAAAGAAAAGAAAAGGAATAAGGGTTTTAAATTTGTTCATTTTGAAACTTAAGCGAATATGCTCTGCACTTACCTTTAGCAAGGATCCTGTGCATCAGAAAGCTTTCGCAGTTTTCTTATCTGGTTTGGTACCCAGTTTTGACTAACGAAAAGTCTGTTTTGGGTTGTATAACCCGACAAGAAAAAGAAAGTTTTCCTGATTTTTCTATTAAAAAGAAAGTTTTCCTGATTTTCCTATTTAAAGTTTTCCTGATTTTCCTATTTGGTATCAGAGCCTAAACCCTTTTCAATATCCTCAAAGTGGTATAATTTAAGTCTTTATTCCTGTTTTGATCTTTAGTCTTCAGGCGCAAAGAGAACTCATCCCTCATGGCTTCTACCTCATCAACTCCTGTTACTCTTTCTTCTACGCTTTCTTTGCCTAAATCTTGCACTTCCCATACTGCTAATAAAATAGAAAACCTTGTTGAATACTCTTATATTCCCGAATCCGCTCAAATCAGTGAATCCACCTACCCTCTTCTTAGCCCTTACCATTTGTACAAACGACCCCAACTCCTTTACCCGCAGCATCCGTACACTTATCTCTACCAAACGGCCTCATCCTAAAGAATATATCCAGTCTTCTCGTCTGGATCAGTGTGCTCTCAAAGCCACCTCTGCTGAGCAATATGTTACACTCGAAATTCCTTCAGAACTCATTTCAAATTGGAAACGTGAAGGATACACTCATCTTCATCTAGGCGGCATCCGCCTCATCCTTACCCTACATGGGCGCAAAGGTTTACCTGTTACCGCTCGTGTTGCTCTCTTGGATACTCGGTTTAAACAGTTCCAAGATGCCGTAATCGGTACTGTCCTCACCACCCTACATGCTGGCAGTGTCTTACTCACCTTTTATCCAAACTTCAACCTTTCTCTTCAAGATCCTAATCTACCTACAACCCTGAAAGTTCAAGTCCAGATCCAAGGTGCTGAACAAATCTCCACTGCTAAAATCGCCACCTTACACCATCAACTGGTCTATCGGCTTCAGAATCATGCCTTAGACCTACCCACTCCAGAACACCACTCTGACACTCTCATGGTGTTAGCAGAATCTGACCAAATTCCAACCATCATTCAGATCCCCAGGCAAATTCCTCGCCACGAACTCCTTAAGCTTATGCCTCTTGAATGGATCTCAAACTATGAGCAGTTCCATAACAATACAGCCCCAGTTCAGACATCTGAAAGTATGTTTGAAAGGAGACCAGATGGCACGGTCAGAATGACTTTTAAACCGCCTCCCAGTGCTCCTCAAGAGCCTCCTCGGCTCTCTTTCACTTATTCCTCCATGATCACAACTGTTCAGACAGCTCAAGAAGATTTGCCTATTACAGGATTCAATTCCGACGGTTTCCCTGTTTATCCAGCCAAACAAAATGGACATTTCCTTTGGGATGTCCCTGGTTCCGGCCACTGTGACCCAGATTGTCCCTGCTGGGATGATTGGGAAGAGGATGATGATTATGTAACCAAAAAGAAAAAGAAACCTAAGAAAAAATCTCATTCCTCGTGTCACCACAGTACTCCTAAACCACCACAAGATCCTCCTCCATCAGCTCCTTTACCTCTCTATAAAAAGGAACTCCAATGGCTTGCAAAGCGTTGCACCTCTACAATCTCCTCACCCGTTCCAGATCCATCTCCACCTCTGAGTTGTATGATGTTTTCATCTGCTTCTTCAGATTATTCTTCCTCTTTTCCTCCTTTAGACACCCACACAAATTCACAACGCAATGTTGTGTCTAAACCTTTTGTTCCATCACCCATCACTTCATCAGGTCATCTTGAACCATCCAAATCCCAACCTCCTACTACATCCAAGGATAAACAACCTATGCACCAATTCAGTGCCCAAACCATTGACCACCCATCTTCTACTGATGACCAAACTTCTGATTCAAATCTAGCCGTGTCAGATAGCCATACTGAGACTGAAACAGAATCTTCAGCATCTACTAGTGACTCTGAAAAATCTTATGCTGATATCACCAGAATCCTGATGGCTCAACCTGACCCACAAACCTCTCGGACTGAACCATATGTTGATATTCCTTCTGATGTTGAAGAAGAAATGCCTGAATCTTCTGCTACCAACCAGCCTCCTCCGGCCCAAACCACTTCATCCAGTCAAAAGTCATCAAATGGTCCCTGGTTTACCTTTGATGATATTCCATCCTATAAATGGCGTGATCGTCTTAATGAAATGTCTGCCTGGATTGATCTCCAAATGCTCAGATCAGGAGCCACTACTGAATCAGTCCTTAGAGAATTTGCTACTCGTTTTACGGGTGCTCTAAGAGATTGGTTTGACTCTCTTGGTCAATACAGACAATTGCAGTTTGTTCAATTACCAGAAGTCTCTAGTGCTCTTGCCATTCTTCATGATCAGTTTTTAGGGGACCCAGCTGCAGCCTTTGAAGCTGCCCGCCGAGACTATCTCAGCATGAAATGTTGCTCCCTCGATGCCAAGGATCTTGATTTCCATTACAAGCGCATGTCCCTGTTATTCTATAAGCTTAATGGATTCAACGAGCCTACCCTAAAGCATGTCTTCCTGGCTTCCCTTCCAGAAGAACTCCAACCAGACATCCAGCGGCAGCTCACCGCCTCCAATCTTGTCATTGACAATATCTCTCTTGGCAAAATTTTCCAACTCGCCAAAACTTGTCTTGATAAGCTTTGTGAACAGAAACAATTCTTCAAGGACTTGTTGAAAGACAAAGAACCATTCAGAAGTGCCTGCAAAAAGCCTTATCTGCAAATCAAATGCAAACAGAAGAAGGATTGTGATTGCAGTCCCAAAAGGAAAAGGCATTTTCGAAAGTTCAGATCTCCAGAATTTTCATCCAGACCCCGCAGGTCCAGAAAACCTTACAGATTCTTCAGAAAGCGGTCTTCTTCTTCCAAAGACTCCAAACGAAGAAAATCCAGCAGATGTTTTATCTGCAGGAAAAAAGGTCATTTTGCCAAAGATTGTCCAAACAAAAGAGCCAAGTCCATTCGTCTTGTAGAACATCTTCAGGCTACTACAGACTACTCTCCACAACAAGATGAACTGGAACATTATTTCTCTGAACAAGATGAACCTAATGATGAAACAGTGTTCGCACTCCAACAATCTTCTGATGATTCCGACAGTGATCAGTCCCAAGTCATTTTCCATCAACAGCTCTTGTCCCTCGACACTACAGTTCCTATACCTTCCATCAAAGTCCAAATCCTGCCTTCAAAATTTCAAAGGCCCATTCCAGCAATTGGTCTCATCGATACTGGTGCACAGCGCAGTATGATCAACCCTCATATTCTCCCACCAGACTCTTGGACCCAATCCGAAGAATATTTCAAAGCTGTTAATGGCAACCTGTTCACCACTTCTTTGGTTACCAAAAAGCCCATTGGTATCCAGATTTTCCCTAATTGTGTCATTTGGACCAAAGTCATTGGTTCAACTCTTCCTAATAAAGATATTTTGTTAGGATTTGACATCCTTCACCAGATCAAACACCTTCAAATCATTCCTCATGGAATTCTAGTCAAGTCTATGTTCAAAACCATTCACAGATGTCTTGAAACTTTACAATCTGTCTGAAACCCCTCCATCCTATCAGGATGTTTCTACCAAGCTTTTGAGCTTCTGTCCCGAATCTCATTCTGAGTTCACCCATCCAAAGCCTTTGTGGAAAAATCAGTCTTTCTTTGTTAAGTTACCCTTCAAACTTAATGAAGACATTAATCCCACAAAAGCCACTCATCCAGGAATGAGTCCATCTGACTTACTCCTAGCCCAACAAGAATGTTCTCAACTGTTAGCCCAAGGATTAATTGAGCCCACAACTTCTCAATGGGCTTGCCAAGCCTTTTATGTTGAAAAGCATTCTGAAATTGTTCGAGGAAAGAAACGCTTAGTCATTGACTACCAGCCCTTAAACATGTTTTTGCAAGATGACAAATTTCCCTTACCTCGCCGACAAAGCATGTTTACTTTTCTCAAAAATGCCCAGATCTTTTCAAAATTTGATTTAAAATCAGGTTTTTGGCAATTAGGCATTGAACCCTCTGAGCGATATAAAACAGCCTTTTGCATTCCCAATGCCCATTTCCAATGGACGGTCCTACCCTTTGGTCTCAAAACTGCCCCCTCCATTTTCCAAAAATCCATGATTAAAATCTTTCAGCCTCTCCTGTCTAATGCATTGATTTACATTGATGATATTTTACTTTTTTCAGGATCACATGATGACCATCACCGACTGCTCAACCAGTTCTATGATATTGTCCAAAGTCATGGAATCATGCTATCTGCCAAGAAAAGCACCATTGCCACAGATACCATCGAATTTCTTGGTATGATCATAAAAGATGGCCATTACCAGCCAGGAAAGCACATTGCCCAAGAGTTGCTTCACTTTCCAGATCAGCAACTTTCCAAAAAGCAGGTCCAACAATTTTTTGGAATTATCAATTACATCAGAGACTTTATCCCACATGTGGACCACTACACTCGTCACCTCTCAGCTTTATTAAAGAAAAAGCCTCCTGAGTGGAATGACGACCACACACATGCTGTCACTACTCTCAAGCAGATTGCGCAAAATCCGCCTCCTTTAAAGTTGATTGCAGATGGAAAGCGCATACTACAGACAGACGCAAGTGATGAATCATGGGGTGCCATTCTCCTTGAAGAACTCAATGGAAAAGAACACTTTATCGCCTACGCTAGTGGACATTTTTCTGACACACAGCAGCACTACCATAGCGTATTCAAAGAGATCTTAGCGGTAAAGTATGGCATCAAAAAGTGAACACCTTGAAAAGATCAGTTTACGAACTGAACACCTTGAAACGAAGGTTGACTCCATCTCTGCACAACTGCAGCAGATCCACCAGAACCTCCAGTCCAGAATTGTTCAACTTGATTCTGAGTTGCGAGCTATGCTTGCCCAACGTTACCAAGGTCCAGAATTTGATCAAAAAGAAAGGGAGATCAGACGATTAAAAGCTGAGCTTGCTCAAATTGAATCTGACAAACAAAAACCTTCCCTTTTTACTTCCTCACCTCCTATCCCTTCGATTGGTCCAACTTACCATCCATTTGCTTCGATGCTTTCTCCTATCCGACAGTATGAGCCTTCTAAGCTGTTTGGTATGACTCATACCCTTTTTCGAGACAACCCATTACCACCACCTAAACCAAAACCAAAGCCTAAACCTCAACCACGACCCGTCACAATCAATCATTCCTCCACTATTATCCCTGACCAACAATCACCGGGCTATACACCAGCATCAACATCACCACCTGAACCATCCAAATCCCAACCTCCTACTACATCCAAGGATAAACAACCTATGCACCAATTCAGTGCCCAAACCATTGACCACCCATCTTCCACTGATGACCAAACTTCTGATTCAAATCTAGCCGTGTCAGATAGCCATACTGAGACTGAAACAGAATCTTCAGCATCCACCAGTGACTCTGAAAAATCTTATGCTGATATCACCAGAATCCTGATGGCTCAACCTGACCCACAAACCTCTCGGACTGAACCATATGTTGATATTCCTTCTGATGTTGAAGAAGAAATGCCTGAATCTTCTGCTACCAACCAGCCTCCTCCGGCCCAAACTACTTCATCCAGTCAAAAGTCATCAAATGGTCCCTGGTTTACCTTTGATGATATTCCATCCTATAAATGGCGTGATCGTCTTAATGAAATGTCTGCCTGGATTGATCTCCAAATGCTCAGATCAGGAGCCACTACTGAATCAGTCCTTAGAGAATTTGCTACTCGTTTTACGGGTGCTCTAAGAGATTGGTTTGACTCTCTTGGTCAATACAGACAATTGCAGTTTGTTCAATTACCAGAAGTCTCTAGTGCTCTTGCCATTCTTCATGATCAGTTTTTAGGGGACCCAGCTGCAGCCTTTGAAGCTGCCCGCCGAGACTATCTCAGCATGAAATGTTGCTCCCTCGATGCCAAGGATCTTGATTTCCATTACAAGCGCATGTCCCTGTTATTCTATAAGCTTAATGGATTCAACGAGCCTACCCTAAAGCATGTCTTCCTGGCTTCCCTTCCAGAAGAACTCCAACCAGACATCCAGCGGCAGCTCACCGCCTCCAATCTTGTCATTGACAATATCTCTCTTGGCAAAATTTTCCAACTCGCCAAAACTTGTCTTGATAAGCTTTGTGAACAGAAACAATTCTTCAAGGACTTGTTGAAAGACAAAGAACCATTCAGAAGTGCCTGCAAAAAGCCTTATCTGCAAATCAAATGCAAACAGAAGAAGGATTGTGATTGCAGTCCCAAAAGGAAAAGGCATTTTCGAAAGTTCAGATCTCCAGAATTTTCATCCAGACCCCGCAGGTCCAGAAAACCTTACAGATTCTTCAGAAAGCGGTCTTCTTCTTCCAAAGACTCCAAACGAAGAAAATCCAGCAGATGTTTTATCTGCAGGAAAAAAGGTCATTTTGCCAAAGACTGTCCCAACAAAAGAACCAAGTCCATTCGTCTTGTAGAACATCTTCAGGCTACTACGGATTACTCTCCTCAACAGGATGAACTGGAATATTATTTCTCTGAACAAGATGAACCTAATGATGAAACAGTGTTCGCACTCCAACAATCTTCTGATGATTCCGACAGTGATCAGTCCCAAGTCATTTTCCATCAACAGCTCTTGTCCCTCGACACTACAGTTCCTATACCTTCCATCAAAGTCCAAATCCTGCCTTCAAAATTTCAAAGGCCCATTCCAGCAATTGGTCTCATCGATACTGGTGCACAGCGCAGTATGATCAACCCTCATATTCTCCCACCAGACTCTTGGACCCAATCCGAAGAATATTTCAAAGCTGTTAATGGCAACCTGTTCACCACTTCTTTGGTTACCAAAAAGCCCATTGGTATCCAGATTTTCCCTAATTGTGTCATTTGGACCAAAGTCATTGGTTCAACTCTTCCTAATAAAGATATTTTGTTAGGATTTGACATCCTTCACCAGATCAAACACCTTCAAATCATTCCTCATGGAATTCGAGTCAAGTCTATGTTCAAACCATTCACAGATGTCTTGAAACTTTACAATCTGTCTGAAACCCCTCCATCCTATCAGGATGTTTCTACCAAGCTTTTGAGCTTCTGTCCCGAATCTCATTCTGAGTTCACCCATCCAAACCCTTTGTGGAAAAATCAGTCTTTCTTTGTTAAGTTACCCTTCAAACTTAATGAAGACATTAATCCCACAAAAGCCACTCATCCAGGAATGAGTCCATCTGACTTACTCCTAGCCCAACAAGAATGTTCTCAACTGTTAGCCCAAGGATTAATTGAGCCCACAACTTCTCAATGGGCTTGCCAAGCCTTTTATGTTGAAAAGCATTCTGAAATTGTTCGAGGAAAGAAACGCCTAGTCATTGACTACCAGCCCTTAAACATGTTTTTGCAAGATGACAAATTTCCCTTACCTCGCCGACAAAGCATGTTTACTTTTCTCAAAAATGCCCAGATCTTTTCAAAATTTGATTTAAAATCAGGTTTTTGGCAATTAGGCATCGAACCCTCTGAGCGATATAAGACAGCCTTTTGCATTCCTAATGCCCATTTCCAATGGACGGTCCTACCCTTTGGTCTCAAAACTGCCCCATCCATTTTCCAAAAATCCATGATCAAAATCTTTCAGCCTCTCCTGTCTAATGCATTGATTTACATTGATGATATTTTACTTTTTTCAGGATCACATGATGACCATCACCGACTGCTCAACCAGTTCTATGATATTGTCCAAAGTCATGGAATCATGCTATCTGCCAAGAAAAGCACCATTGCCACAGATACCATCGAATTTCTTGGTATGATCATAAAAGATGGCCATTACCAGCCAGGAAAGCACATTGCCCAAGAGTTGCTTCACTTTCCAGATCAGCAACTTTCCAAAAAGCAGGTCCAACAATTTCTTGGAATTATCAATTACATCAGAGACTTTATCCCACATGTGGACCACTACACTCGTCACCTCTCAGCTTTATTAAAGAAAAAGCCTCCTGAGTGGAATGACGACCACACACATGCTGTCACTACTCTCAAGCAGATTGCGCAAAATCCGCCTCCTTTAAAGTTGATTGCAGATGGAAAGCGCATACTACAGACAGACGCAAGTGATGAATCATGGGGTGCCATTCTCCTTGAAGAACTCAATGGAAAAGAACACTTTATCGCCTACGCTAGTGGACATTTTTCTGACACACAGCAGCACTACCATAGCGTGTTCAAAGAGATCTTAGCGGTAAAGTATGGCATCAAAAAGTTCGAGTACCATCTTATTGGCCACCACTTCCTCATCCGAATGGACAGCTCAGCCTTCCCCAACATTCTCAATTTCAAAGGCAAAACTGTTCCAGAAAAGATGTTACTTCGGTTAAAAGATTGGTTTTCCAAATATGATTTTTCAGTAAAGCATATAAAGGGATCCCAGAACCTTATCCCTGATATGCTCTCTCGACTTTCAAAACCAGAGACACCTCCCATTCTGTTTTCCACCACTTACCATTTTCCAATCATTGCCATGGCTACCTCCTTACCTCCCGAAGCTCTTACCAAAAAACCTTTTCCCTTGAATAAAACATTCTCCTCTGTTTTTGCCATCCAAGAGTTTGCACGAAAAACTGTTTTCCGTTTCTTCATGAAAGCTTACCTTATGGCAGACTCATTTCCATTTTCTACTTTCCATCCTGAAAATCTGTTTCTTACAGGTTTAACCCTTGACCCATCTAGAGAAATCACTGAAGACGAGTTATGGTACCTCTGGTGCCTAACTACTCTCTATGCAACCAAGCTCATCCTACCCATCGCCCCCACTTTGTCTCATCTTCTTAATCCAGACAAAGCTACCTCTCTCATCTGGACATTACTTGAGTGGTTTTCACCAATTCCATGGTGGAGACACAAGCTCCAACACTTGTCAGAGATCTACAACCTTGATCGTATGCCATTACCTGAAGCTCAAATGTGGACATCCGTGTTCATAATTCACAGGCCTTATTTCCAACACCCAGATACACAGTTCTTTTGGACACAGGATCAGGTATACGAATGGTTCACTGCACCACACCCTTCCATCATTGAAAATGAGATTCAGCCTACCTTACATAACTACCTCCATCAGTTAAACCACCAAACTCCGCCACATAAGGATATCGTTCACACATCCTTAGGCCCACAACATGACCTCATCATGATCCCTACTCCATCAACCAGATCCAAGCCACCATCCACAGGAATCCTTATCAAAGAAGAAAGGCCAGATTACACTGACTTTCTCTTCCAGGACTCTCAGGACCCTTGGGAAGAATTCCTTCCTCTCAGCCAACACCTTCATCAATTCCCCCAACCAACCATGGATGAACCTGAACCCTCCGACCCAGGACCATCAACCCGACCTTCCAAAAAATCACCTCGACCTTCTAAAGTTGACAAAGCCACCCAGACTTCCCCTAGGTATACTTCACAGTGTACTCCACGAGCTGAACATTGCCCTAATCCACCATGCCGTGGTCCCTCCTGTCAACATCCTAAACGCCCGAAGCTTCCAAGCAACTTTTTCCGCAAACCGCACCACTCCGGTGATACAGATCCCGATGCAACGGAAAGTTCCTCTGAAGATGACTACATGAACCTCCACTCTCCCTAAAGTTATTTGTCTTATTGTGATTTGTCTTCTTGTCATCATTATGTCTCGTTTTGTCTTGTTGTAATCATGGTTGCTTTTGCTTTTACTTTTGCTTTTGCTTTTGCTTTAAGCTTTTGTCAAAGTCATGCTTTATTAAAGCATCTTTGTCCCTTTGTAATAATTAAAGGTGTGTAATCATGTGTAATCATGTAACTTTACTTTTACTTTAAAGATAGGGGCCCTGTCCTATCTTTCTGAGATTCCTCCTCTATATAAGGAATTCTCATCTGCTTGTAACGAATAGAATGTAACATATAGAAGTTTGCCAAGAAATAAACTCGTGTGTTTTTCTCTTACCATGAACTTCTAAACTTCTCTCTCTCTCTGCAAATGAAGTCCTAAAAGAAAAGAAAAGGAATAAGGGTTTTAAATTTGTTCATTTTGAAACTTAAGCGAATATGCTCTGCACTTGCCTTTAGCAAGGATCCTGTGCATCAGAAAGCTTTCGCAGTTTTCTTATCTGGTTTGGTACCCAGTTTTGACTAACGAAAAGTCTGTTTTGGGTTGTATAACCCGACAAGAAAAAGAAAGTTTTCCTGATTCTCTATTTGGTATCAGAGCACTACCTGATTCTCTACCAGAAGACTAAAGATCAAAACAGCAATAAAAAAAATCTTGGTGGTAGGATTAACTTTGAACAAATGCAGATATGTGGCTGCTACCTAATTTGAACTTGCCTCATAATTGTCATTGACTCTAGGACAGATGTGCTCTGGCAATGATCTTAATCTTAAATGACCTTCTGCTCCAAAAAGGCTTGTGTCGATTCTCTAAGTGCAATCTAGTGTTGCACACACATGTCACTATTGTTTTCTCATTTTTTCAACCTTTTTAGTCTTAATTTATTCCTAATTACAAACACCTTCAAAACCTTTCAAAACTTCCATACTAATAAACAACTATTCAGGCCTCAACACTATCTCATGACCAACAGAATTGAACTCAAAGCCACATGCATTTTCTTCATATCTAATGCATGTTTTTTTTCTTCCACAACATCATCATTTGACTCATCTTCACTATCATCCCCAGATTCATAGTCATCAACATCATGAGCACTTTTACCTCTATCTCCAAAGGTATTATTTAGATCAGAGACATTTGGATAAGAACCATCTAGATTATAGCCATCTAAATCAAAACTATATGGATTAACCTTATACTTATCTTCAAATTCATCAAATTCACCTGCAAATGCTTAGAACTATTATTCAACTCTTCGTTTCTATTTCCACATTTTTATTCAAATGTTGTGTGCACCTATTTGCTAAGGTTTCGTATTTACTACTCTGCTTGGATCTTTATCATCAAGAGAAGAAGTGCTTGGAACCTCTAGAAAATCAACCCCATAAGCCTCTTATATCTTAATCTAAATGAAGTGGGAACTGGTCTTCAAGTATGAGATATTGATCAACAACAACATAATTGTTGCGTAACTGGACCATTAAGGAGAAAGATGATAAAAAGTTTTTATTAAGAGTCACTACAAATTTAGCCCAACTGTACCACTTTAGTCTGTGCTGTTCAAATGTCTTTAGCAAGTCTTTGTCAATCAATATTGTTTACTACTTAGTTTGTCATGGAAACATCACTTAAACACTTACCTCATTGGCATCCTTTATAGGATAACCATAACAAGTATCCTTAATATCAATCCACATTTTGTGCAAGATATATTGCTCTCGAATAGCTATACAAACCACAAAGGTTTCACCATCTATTAGTGCCTTAATATCAAAGTATGCTAAGCTGCATAAATAATGAAAAAAAATGATTAGCCATAGTAAATGCCATCTACTACATCAACAATCTTAAATGTAATATAAAAAAATATTACACAAAAAGCATGACCTCTGACATTGCAAATTTAACAACAGGTGACAGAAAAAAAGGACACTGACATATGTGGGAAAAAAATGTACAAATGAGCTTCCAAATTCTCAATGCAATAAATGATATGAATATTCTTAAGTGAATGAAGTACAAACAACTAAAAAAAATGAAGAATGAAGATTATTCATTCATTTATTAAGAGCTTATATGATGAGAAACCCCTAGATCTAGCTAGAAAAACCCACAACCAGATTGATAAGAACCCAAGAAAGCCAATAAAATCAGGATTCGGATAAAGGATCCAAACCCTTGAAAAGCTAACTCTAAAGAACCAGAATTGCTTAATAAGACGTCACAAAAATTAGCAATTCATTTGATTAGTCAAAATTTCTTTCAAGAACAAGTTAAGAAAATCTTTTTAATGATATCAAAACTCAAGATTGTCAAAAATCTATTCAAAGAACAGAAAAGAGTGTTGCTTATGTATGTCTTATGTCTTATGTCCATTATATATATATATATATATACTCCATAAACTTCCATTACGAAACCCAAGAGGATGAAAGCAGTGAGAGAGTGGTTCAGTCAGACTTGATCCGTTTGCACTCCAAGACTCGATGCCTAGACACAAACTAGGGGATCCCCTTTTATAGGCACAAGGGAACCATATATATATACTGTAGATGCATTCCTTACATCATTATTGTGGCTGATGATGGTGAGAATCCTTACATCATTAAAGTGGGTTTAAATCCAACATTATATGCCCAAGTTACGGTCTATTTAATGTCAGTGGCTCTACAAGCCAAGGCCCATGTATGTCTTATGGTTTGGGTTTTTATTTTAGGGTTTTTTGGGTTTTTAAGTTAAATTAGGGTTAGCCACTTTATATATTTGCAAGATGAGGTGTCTATTTTCATGTTGGAACTTCTTGATTCCTTTGATTACTGCTAGCACTTCTTTTCTTCTAAGTAACCCCTAAAGGCACTTGTAATATGTTTCAATTACAAAAGGAGTGAGAGAAAGGAAGAATTGGAGGGCTGTAGAAAAATTGTTCTTCAAACCATATTGGTGGCAACTTTTTACTAAATTCCAAGGGCGGTGACATCATTAAAAATCGTCCTCTCTAACGCTTACCACAACGTTAGCTCGAATCAAGTATACCAAGGTTGGTTCTTCCTCTTTCAAGACCATTTTGAACATTGGTCTCTTGCAAATTGAATTCATCCAAGCAAATTGAACAAATCCTTGCATTACTTCCTTGGTCTTGAAAGAGGAAGAACCAACCTTGGTATACTTGATTCGAGCTAACGTTGTGGTAAGCGTTAGAGAGGACGATTTTTAAAGCAGAAGAAGGGTTGGAAAAGCAATTCTAAATATATATATACTTTGTCTAGGGAAAAATACTTTATCTCACTCCCGTACAAGGAAGAAATAAAAAATGGTGTACTCTGGGAAGGCTCGAGATGAGAGAACTCTAGAATAAGCAACTGATCTTTAATGCCCTGAGAACTCTAGATCACATCGTTCCCCCTCTCCTTAAAAGAATTCATCCTCAAATCTAAACATGCATCAAAGGGAAAAAGGTCAGAAACATTAAATATAGCAGACACGTTATACTTACTTAGAAGATCCACTTTATAAAACGTTGTTATTGATACACTCAAAAATCTAAAGTGGGCCATCACCTCAAAAGTGCAACTTAGGTTTCCCTTGGGTAGAAACCTTTCCTTCAGGATATGAACCAAAACCTAATCTCCGAGTTCAAAAATCAAATGTTTCCTACCTCTATTAAGTTGAGTCGCATACTGCTCATTCTTCTTCTTAATGTGAAGCCGCACTTTCTCATGAATAGACTTTACCAACTCCGCTTTATTTTGACAATCCAAGCTAGCTCTCACATCAACATGCAAAGGAACTAAATCCATTGGAGTCAATGAGTTAAAACCTTAAACAATCTCAAATGGAGAATAAGAAGTAGAAGAATGAATGCTCTTATTATATACAAACTCTATAAATGGAAAACAATTTTCCTAAGAATTTAAATTTTTACTGATGAGAGTTGGTAAAAGCTGCGATAAAGTTCTATTGACCACTTCAGTTTGGCCATCAGTCTAAGGGTAACGAGTAGTAGAAAATAGAAATTTAATACCTAACTTAACCTATAATACCTTCCAAAAGTGACTAAGGAATTTAGCGTCTCTATTTGAAACAATACTCCTAGGAACACCATGGAGTCGCACTGCCTCCTTAAAGAACAAATCAGCTATATGAGACATTGTCCTCAATGTCTTAAAGGAAAGAAGTAGAGTTTAGTAGGCATCACCTGGACACTGCAACAAAAAATATTTACAAATGGAGAGATAAATCTAATTTATACTTCTTACTACTACCGCTACCATCATTAGTTGACCAATCCCACGTAAGAGTCTTGGGATTTTGTTCTGGTCTGTAAGCTTCTAAAAGATCAAATAACTCATTAGCAGTAGGAACACAAATAAAGCTTGTGACTCAATTATTCAAAATCAAACAGTAAATCAAAAGGATATGTACTGGTAGTTGTGATTATGGTTCACATCTTCCTCTAGTTTTACGTCTAGAAACGGCTTGAACGCCCTCTTATGGGTCGATGATATGCTTCCTATCTAGTTTTCTTATAAACTGGCAAATAGGGTCATTTATATTCAGATTCCCGAGACTGTATCGTGCATGTTCTTTTGGGAATAATACCTATAACTGGGAAATTGCATGCTGTGTGTATCTATTGGGAAGTGTTTCAAGAAACAAAAGGATATCATCCAATGACTCCTTATTCAAGCCATCCCTAATGAATTTAATCTTATCGTCTCTGTTATCAAACATCATTCCCAAAGTGCATGGTTTTTTTAAAGCATTGCAGTCTTGCACATTTATGATAAGAAACTAGAAGCCGTGCAGCTCTTCATTTTCTTGCATAATTTCTTTTCCTGTAACCTAACATGTAGGCATCGAATTTAGGACGTAATTCCCCTGCTACCAGTACTTTGGTTTCAATTAACCAACAAATGTCAATAGAGATGTTATGTCTCATAAGTAAGCGCATATGATAGAACTGAGCTTTGTAGATTATGAGGAGTGCATTCTGAGGACGAGTGGGAAGTCACTTGTGAAGCTTCGCAAGAGCTATGTTCCTATCCATACCTTGTTTGGAGAATATCAACTATTGTAGGAAATTGAAGAAATTGACTTCAATAATCACGAAGTACCGTTACTCACCACTTAATCGGGGTGACAAATCATAACACACCAAAGAAAAGAATAAATCTAGTAAAAACACAACACACATGAAAGCAAACAAAAATAAAATCACACAATGCAAAAAGCGGGATATTAACTCATGATATATAGTACAAGTGATGAGCGAAAATACAATCGATAAACAAATACACTTCAGCAAGAAATAAATAAATTACTAAAGAAAAAAATAACAAAAGGTTAATTCACCAAAAAGAAATGGAAAAAAGTTTTCAGATTTGGTGGGTCACTTAAATCTATTGCGCTGTTCTCTCCATGTGGTTGGTACTTGAGATATGGATTTACTACTTTGACCATTAACTTTAAAAATTGCACTATTCTTTCGATTCTTAAGTTTAATGGCTCCATGTGAAAAAAGAGTGTGCACAATAAATGGACCAGGCCATCGATAACGTAACTTACTTGGGGAGACGTGCAAACAAGAATTGAATAAAAGTACTTTTGGACTTATGCTGAAAGATTTCTAATAATTTGCTTGTCTTGAAAGACTCTCATCTGCTTCTTGTAGTTCTTAGTATTTTTATCATTGCGAATCTCCTTAGGTTCTTCTAGTTATAATCTTTTTTTTTTAACCACAGGTGGGGCAAATGACGTTTGTATTCTTTTGTTTCACATCAGGGGAGGATGATATGACTTTTGACAATGTGTTTTCTTCTCTTAGGAATGTATACTTTAAAAAGCTAGGTGATAGTTTGAGCTTAATCTTTGTTGATGATTTTGATGACGGGTTGAGATTTTCTCCTGATGGTGACAATTGCTTTTTCTTTAGATTTCATGAATCGAGAAAGGCATTTATCTCGTCAAAAACCAATCCAAAATGTTTTAACCATTCTTGTAACAGGTCATCACTAAAGTTAGAAGGCAAAGTATGATCAATTGATTCTTTAATTACATCCACATCAGCGACTCCATCTTCTCTATCATAAGGTTGTTTGGAAATGTTAAAGATATTCAACTCCATAGTCATATTGCCAAAGGACAACAACATTTCGGGACCTGCATTGAATGTGAGCATTGGCAGTTATCAAGAAAGGTCAATCGAAGATAATGGGGATGTGCTTCTTTGAATCATGTACTGGTTAAGTGTCAATCACAATGAAATCAACAGGAAAATAAAACTTGTCTACCTAAATAAGTATATCATCAACAATACTGCGAGGTATTTTCATGGATCGATCTTCAAGTTGCAACACAATTGGAGTTGCGTGCAATATTCCCAGTCCAAGTTTCATAAACACTAAATAAGGAAGAATATTTACAATGTCTCCTAAGTCTAACAAGGCATTGTCAAATGTGTGGTTCCGTATACTACTAAGATGGTAGGGCAGCCAAGGCCTTTGTATTTCGTAGGAATTTTGTGTTGGATTATGGAATTAATGTTTAATAACATTTGAAGAAACTTGGCATAAGAGGGCACTTGTTTAATAGCATCAAATAAAGGGATGTTAATACTACCTATTTGAAAATCTCCATAATCTCACATGTGGTACTTCCTTTCTTTTCTTTAGCTAACCTCTCAAGAAAATGAGCTTCGAGAATTTATTTTCATGGGCTACAATCTTCTTTATCCTTTGTTGATGGGTCCTCAGATTCTTAAGTTGTGTTTGTCACTAGCATCTCCACTTTGTTGTCCACTTCTTTGCCTTTTCGCAAGATCATGATGGCTTTGACCTCTTCATGATGTTAGGATAAACTTGTACTCACTTCATGCACCCCAAGGTTTGAATTGAAGAGATAAGTTGGCCCTCCATCATGTCAAGGTTTGAGATTGATTGGGCTTGTGAATTGAAGCCAACCCTCATCTCATTCTGTAACTTGTCAATGGTGAGATGGGTCGAATGTTTCAAATTTTAGAGTGCCTCTTCCCATGGTTTTTGTTATGAGTAACTTTGAGTCTAATTGTATGGTATGAATGGTGGTTGAGAGACTTGAGGAGCTTGAAGAACTGGTTACATTGGTGGAGTTGAAGCTGTTGTTCTATTTTATTGGAATCCTTGAGAACATGAAAAGTTGTGATGGTCTCTCTATCCAAGATTATAGGTATTGGAGTAAAAGTTGTAATTTGACTGCTTTCCTATTACATTTATAGCATTGGCTTGATCTAGGTAGGAATCATGGTCAAATTGGTCATATGCTTATGGCTTTATTGATTTGGCAACCGTCGACGATGCTGTTTGGCGAAAGAGTCCTTTAACTATTGTTTTGACTTCCTTGATTTCTAATCTTGACTCGCCAACATGGATTTCATTTACCCCCTTATTTTTTCTCACATTCCTGAATGATCGACTCCGCTGTTTGGGAATTATTCGCTTGTTGCTGGAAGAAATCTCAAATCTCTAATGCGCCTTTAGACATTAGCTCATCTCCATCTGTTGCCATTAGCCATTCTTACACATGTGGCAATAGTCCCTCCAAGAAATATCGACATTAGTGTCATTTCTCGTATCCATGATGTGGACACTTCAAAAGTAACATGATTAAATCACTCCCATGCTTCAAAGAATTGCTCATCTTCTCTCTGAGTAAACTCTGAAATTTTCCCACGAATAGCATGGGGTTTTATGTATTGGGAAGTATTTATTTAAAAACTTAGTTACCATTTGTTGTCATGATGTGATACTATTAGCAGGTAAGGTATTGAACCACAAACGAGTTTTATCTTTTAGAGAAAATGGAAACAATTTAAGCTTAACATCTTTGTCTGAAAATTTTTCATATTTAAAAGTTTGACAAACATGAAAATCATTCAAATGATTGTATGGTCTTCATTTTCCAAGCCATAGAATGATGGGAGACAATTTAGGACACTAGGTTTTAGCTCAAAACTCCTAACAACTACATTTGGGTATCATATGCATGATGTGCTCAAATTAGCTAATGGACTGAAGTAATCCTTAAATGGCATTTCTTGTAGTGCTTGTGCTTGTTGCAAATCCATTTTATTTTATCAACAATTTTAACCTTTGATGTAACATGTCTTAATGTGCGAAGTGTTTTTTCCAGTTCAAGATCTATAGGTTTTAGATTAGGTGACTGTGACCTTCTACCATACATACAAAGAACCAGTAAAAATTAAAAACAAAATAGATGAAAATAAAAAGTTATGATACTAACACGCTGCTACACACTTACTATGAAAATACCCTTAAAACCTGCATACAAAATTACTTACCTCCTCGGCAACGGCGCCAAAAACATGTTGTGCCAATTTTATTATACTCGCAAACGCACGAATCTATTGTAAAATAGATTTTGTGGCGACGAGTGTCGATTCCACGAAGAGATAGATTTAATTATATATATGGTTAATTTTCTAGGTGTAAATGTGAGTTGGTTGGAAGTTAATTTTTTATTAATTTTTAATCTTAAGATTTAAAATAAAATGGTGGGAATGAAATAAAGATGAAAACAATGTAAATGAAATGCTTGAGTCTCTCAATTCACACTCAGCATTCACCATGAGCTTAATATTTCTTTTTTTAATTTCAATTAATTCATGAGTATTTACACTCCTCATAATCCTCACTCTAATAAATATGGCATCAAGCGCTCAATGTGCCAGATGTAATGATCTTCCATTAAGTATGGTGTCAAGAACATGCTGTGCTAGATGATAATAATCTTTCTTTCAACAATGTGGCAAGACCATCCACTAAATAGCTTAGATGTACTCTCTGCCGACACTGAGTCAAGACGACCGACGAAATACTAGAGGGGGATTTTCTCTCTAATTAATATGATGATAAGTACTCATTATGCCAAACAGTAACAGTCCTTCTCTAGGGAGCTAGTATACTGTGAAAAATCTAGACAAGATACATTATCTGTCAACAATGAGTCAAAACAACAACATAAACAGGGAGAAAAAGAAAATAAACTTACCTAATTAAACCCATGGATCATGTTGAGGCTTCACCTTCAACCCAAGATTTAAACTAAATTAGCCACTTATAATTGAACTAGGGGTAAAATAGTAATTTTATTAAAATACGTAGAAAATACAAGATAGAGGGAGAATTACATAGAATGGAGCTGAAAAATGAATTCAGCAGTGTCAAGTTAGGGGTGCGCCCTCTATTTATACAATGGATAAATCATGGTTGGCAGATGAAAATAATTTGGACACTCATGATTCTGCCACGTGTATACCATATAAGCATTTTGGTCCAATAAGATGTTGTCACGTCATTGGTCAACGCCACATCAATATTTTGGTCCAATATCATCTCGCCATATCATTAGTCAACACAACATAATGCATCATTGGTCAAATAGGATGCTGCCATGTCATCAGTCAATGTCACATCATCGTACCGTATATGTAAACATTGTTGTATATGCGAACAATATCGTACACCCTTTTATGATCCTCCTATGGTTTTCAACCTTTATGAGTTCAAAAATGCCATCCATTTCATTTTCCAACTTCTCTTTAGTCGTGTAACGGCGAAAATATCCTTAAAATACATAAAATACTTAAATTATAATAAAACACACTTAATAAAAGCTTAGAAGATTTAAACACGTAAAAATGAAAATGTTAGTGAGACTTGGAGTATAAAATGACGATTTTACTCTGTACAAATTTACATTGTTCAGTACTCAACATGCGGCAAGACAACGATGACCAAAAAGGCAATATTTGGCTGCTGTGTTTAATTGATGAAGAGAAGAGGAAAATGGTTGGCGACTGTGTTGAGAGAAAGTTGTAAGTTGTAAACTATGGTTTCTTCTTTCCTTTTTTATTCTTTTAATTTTTTGTTTTACTATTTATATTAAAAAAATTAAAAATATAATATTAAGAATAAATATATCCGGGTCTGGGTTCCAGATATGTGAGTTGACTTTATCCTGGATCCGAACTGGATACGTTTAGGTTTATTATATTGTTGCCGGATTCCAAATGTTATTTGTATTTGGTACGGGGTGAACCCAATACGGATTATATGGGCTCGGGTCGGGTTGGGTCCAGGTTATTTTGCCACCCCTAGTCGTGGGTAATGGGCCATTGAAATATGTGAAATGTTAAGATATACTTTGCTAACAAAGTCTACATCTCTCTTTAGTAACAAACCAGGTAACTCCTCTAGAAGCAATACATTTGGGAACTCATTAATTACAAGAATAGGCTGCACTCTAGACTCACTGGTCTCCCACTAACTAAACTAGCCATCCATGCTTAGTGTTTGTGCTCTTCAATCAGTATAAGCACAACAAAGACTACTACCCATATTCTCATAAATATGAAAGTTATCCCTATTTAGAAAAATAACGTTTATCATTTTCTTTTGTCAGTCTATAGTGGCATAAAAAAAGACAACAAATCTATCTTGATAATGAGATTGTGTGCACCACGTCCATTATAACAAGCCCAAATGATATTTGATAACCAACTACATTAATCATACAATTTCAATGAATCTTAGGCATTTTAACTATCAATTCAGGTATTAAGGGTTGAGATTCTAGGCCTAAAGAACTAACAAGCTTAGTAGAAATAAATGAATAAGTGGCACCGGAGTCAAACAAGATTCTAGCTTAGGTATTGAATCAAACAAAAGTACTTTACACAATGGTATGATTGAACTAATCCACAACCTGTGTAAGTGTATAAGCTCTAACTTGAGTCTTAGGCCTACCACACTCTATTGTCTTTTTAAACTTCTGTTATGACTATCTGAATTATTCAAGTAGTTGAACTTCTTGTGAGTTGCTAAACAAATTGAACACTCTTGTGATCAAAATAAGCCACTTGAGTTTATCTCATTTGAAGTGTGTACCCTTGTGAACTTGAGAATATTTACGTAGATTATTAGGTTTGCCTCACACTCTTCCTAGGCATAGATATACGGATAACAATGGGGTGGAGGTAGAAAAGGAGAGGCCTACCTAATTCTCCACTCCATTCAAATTTTTGCCTTTATTCCCACCCTATTTCCCGATTAATTTAGTAGGGTTGGGATAGGGAATCTGATAAGAACCTTGTTGAAGAATTGACACGACCCTAATTAATTAGTCTCCAAGATTGATTTCTAAACCTGTAATTAATTGGAACTGACACTCGACATTCAATCTAAGTACAAACCTTGGTATGTGAGGTGATTGTTTATTTCGACCATGCTGATCTTAAGTATTTACTCACCAAAAAGAATGTTAAGCTGTATGCTACATTCAATGGATAATTCTCACATAAGAACTTGGCTTAGAGATTCTAGATATGAGAAGTTTCGATAATTTAGTGGAAAATCATTCGAGTAATCTCAGTTTGATCATCTTGTGCCGACTGTTCTGAAAAATTGGATTCGACATCCTCATTCTCAGATAACAAAGAAGAATGTTGAAGATGTTGAATAAGGCGAACGTCGTGAAAAATGGTTTTCAAAAATGAATTTCGGATTTGGTATTAACTGGATAAGTGTATATCGGCTGGAAACCAAGGTGTGCGGGCTACTGGTCAAAAGGGAAATTAAATATCTTGGCTGAATTGCCAAGGATCCCATCACCTTGTCAACGCCACGTACAACTACCATGGGAAGACTTTCAGTCCCTTCTCCCTACTGACACTCCTCGTCATTCTGTCGCCAACCCAGCCTCTCCTGCTGCATCTACCTCACAGCGCATGTCTGAAGCTGACCAATGAATTGCTCATGAATAATATTAAGGGCTGTACCAACCGGGGATTCCATGAATTGGAGTTGTCTGAGGTTTTTTGTTTGTAGAGATTGTAAGGACTCATGATGGGAAACTGGGACTCATTGATTTGAGCAGATTCGGGAATATAAGAATATTCAACAAGATTCTCTATTTTGGAGGCCATGTGTTTAGAGCATGAGTTGGGGAGAGAGAGTGTATAAGAAAGAGAAATATGAGACGAAGATGAGGAAGGAGTTGAGCTTGAAGATGAAGTTGGTTCCATGGTGTATGAATCCTCTTCTAGGAGATCAAATAATATTATTCGAATTACTAATGATACCACCTCAGCATGAAGTATGGCTCTGATACCAGTGGGTAGTTGTACGTGGCGTTGACAAGGTGATGGGATCCTTGGCAATTCAGCCAAGATATTTAATTCCCCTTTGGACCAGTAGCCCGCACACCTTGGTTTCCAACCGATATACACTTATCCAGTTAATACTGTCGGATGGGAGAAAGCATCGAAGCAAATGGATGGTAAGTTGGACTTTTGTTGGGACAGTCTTTGGCAAAATGACCTTTTTTCCTGCAGATAAAACATCTGCTGGATTTTCTTCGTTTGGAGTCTTTGGAAGAAGAAGACCTCTCAGAAGTTTGGTCATCAGTGGAAGATTGGTGGTCAATGGTATGGGCACTGAATTGGTGCATAGGTTCTTTATCCTTGGATGTAGTAGGAGGTTGGGTTAAACCAATCGAAGGGATAGGTGGTGAGGAGGTAAAAAGGGAAGGAATGTTCTCAATTGTTAGCCCAAGGGTTAATTGAGCCCACAACCTCTCAATGGGCTTGCCAAGGAGAATGTTTTATTCAAGGGAAAGGGTTTGGCAGATAGCATGATTCCATGACTTTGGACAATATCATAGAACTGGTGGAGTAATCGGTGATGGTCATCATGTGATCCTAACGAAATGTTGTGTCTAAACCTTTTGTTCCATCACCCATCACTTCATCAGGTCATCTTAAACCACCCAAACCTTTTGAATCAGTCCTCAACTGGCAAACTCAAAATGCCAGACCGAAAACCTGTAAAGAGGGTGAACGTTGTGAGAAAATACTTTCAATTTTTAAAAACTCGATTTTGGAGGATAAATAGGACCTTTCTGATGCACAGGATCCTCAGGCTTGAGGCAAGTGCAGAGCATACTCAGTTTAGAAATTTATGAGGTGAGCGTATCATTCTTAATTCGAATAATTTCTTTGATTCCTAGAAGAGAGAGAGAGGTTTAGGGAAACATGATGTAGAGAACTTAAGCTTTTTATTTCTAAATTGGCTCCCTTACAACTAAGACCAAAGGTGCCTTTTATAGAGGATCCTTGAGAACATGCCCTCTCAAGTGATCATATCCTAATGCACACCCTTTTAGAAAGTCTAGCCTGCCAAGCAAGACTTTTACAAAACATAAAGCATACTTACAAGGACTTTTACCAAAATAAAGCACACCGACAAGGACTTTGATAAAAGTAGCATACCGACAAGGACTTTAACAAAAGTAAAGCACACCGACAAGGACCTTGATAAAAGTAAAGCATACCAACAAAGGCTTTAATTAAAGTAAAGTACACCGACAAGGACTTGAACTAATGACAAACGGGAGTCACATGCTTGCATCGAGAGCTATCATGGAGTGGATGGATAGCGCGATGGCGACACGTCTCCTGTGTCCTTTTCATATTGTCGCTTGTGCCGACGCCTTTGTCGCTTGTCGAGATAAGCTTCAGCTTGTTGATACTTTGCTTCGTCAGCTTCAGACATGCGCTGTGAGGTAGATGCAGCAAGAGAGGCTGGGTTGGCGACATAATGACGAGGAGTGTCAGTAGGGAGAAGGGACTGAAAGTCTTCCCATGGGACCTGAGCATCTTGGAATAAGACATTTGTGTAGTCAGGACGTTGTTCCATAATAAGGATTCCCTGAGGACTGGAACTTGAACCTGGAGTACAACCTTGTGATTTTGGAATGATTTCAAGGGTGTGTGACGGTCAAATGGAGGTGTGGTGAATATTTGTGGCAGGTAGAGGGACATTGTTGAGTTCCATGAGAAAGGTTTTGAGAACGTTGGTGACTGATCTATCATGGATGAATGTATAAGGATGAGGGTAGGTTTTCCATTCATATGCCATGTCATGTGTCCAGTAGTCATGTGTTTCTGGATGCTGGAAATAAGGCCTGTGGACGATGAAGGCCGTAGTCCACATGTTACCTTCTTGCTCTGGCATTTTATCTAATCCATGAAAGGTACACAAGTGTTGGAGTTGCTTGCGCCACCAAGTGAGGGGAGAATACCATTCAAAGAGAGTCCATAGAAGGTCTGGTGCAAACTCTGGAGTGGTAAGGTGAGTCAGGACTGGTTTGATGGGAAAAACCAGTTTTGTAGCATACAAGGTGGTGAGACACCACATATACCAAAGCTCATCTTCTGAGATGGTCAGAGAACACAAAGTGAGGCCTGTGAGAAACAGGTGCTCCATGCAAAGATTAGGAAATCGGTCAGGTTTTTTGGTCTGGACATTAAAGAAAAACCGATAAAGGAACTTCTTTGCAAAATCTTGTAACTGGTAACCCGAGGAGAAAGAAATGTTCATGGGGAAATGTCTTTAGTTGAGAGCTTTGAAAGGGAGTTGGCGATTCATGGCTATAACTGGGATGGTTTGAATCGAGGAGATGAGTGCGGGTTTATTTATAGTTGGACAGGTGAGAAAGTCTGGAATGAGGTTTTGGTCGCCTTTTACGTGTTGAACAGTGAAATCATATTTGGCAAACCAGGTTTTAAGGCTGAGTAATTGCTTGTCAGGTAGCAATTTGTTTTTGAAGTCAAAGATTCGGGGAAAAGATGAATTGTCCATGTTGATAAGGAATTTGTGGCTGATAAGATGGAATTCAAATTTTTTAATACCATACTTAACTGCCAGAATCTCTTTGTAGATCACATGGTAGTTCTTTTCAGAGTCTTTGAACTGTCCGCTTGCATGTGCACATAAATGACGCACGCCATCAATGTCTTCGAGAAGAATAGCACTCCAATAATCATCGCTGGCATCAGTCTGGAGGATGCGTTGTCCACTTGTGGGAATTCGGAGTGGAGGAGGTGATTGTGCTATCAACTTTAGCTGCTTGACAGCATCTGTTTGAGCAGGGACCCATGGAGGGCATTGTTTTTTGAGCATGTGTGACAGCTGGCTGGTGTGGATTGCAACTTTAGGGATGAAGTCACGGACATAATTAACAATTCCGAGGAATTGTTGTATCTGCTTTCTGTTGAGATGTGTGTTCGGAAATTTTAATAACTCAATTGCAATGTGGGGACCAGGCTGATACTGGCCGTCTTTAATCACCATGCCAAGAAAGTCAATTGATTCCTTTCCTATGCTGCTTTTCTTTTCGGAAAGCATGATGCCATGTACCTGCACAATGTGAAAGAAATCCAAAAGGAGCTTTTGATGGCTCTCATGGTCAGAGGAAAATAATAAAATGTCGTCAATGTAGACTAATGCATGATGGAGAATAGGACCAAAGATTTTTGTCATGGCTTTTTGAAATAAGGAGGGAGCAACTTTAAGACCAAAAGGCATAACAGTCCATTGATAATGGGCATCAGGGATGCAAAATGCAGTTTTGTGACGGTCAACCGGTGAAATACCAAGTTGCCAAAAACCAGCTTTTAAATCAAACTTAGAGAAGATACGAGCCCCTTGAAGATGGACAAACAGGGTCTGGATTTTTGAAAGGGGAAACTTATCATCTTTAAGAAAGGAATTGAGTGGCTGGTAATCAATCACTAATCTCTTTTTTCCACGAACTAATTCAGATCGTTTTTCAACATAAAAGGCTTGACAAGCCCAATCTGAATCAGTAGACTCAATAAGACCTTGTTGAAGTAACTAAGAACATTCTTGCTTACCAAGCAAGAGATCTGAAGGAGACATACCCGGGTGTGAAGCTTTTGTGGGATTTATGTCTTCGTTGAGTTTAAATGGAAGGTGATGAAGAATTGCTCATTTTTCCAAAGAGGTAAAGGATGATGGAACTGTGAATGGTTTTCTGGACAAAACTCTAAGAACTTTTGTGAGATGTGACTGTATGGGGATGGTGTTTCAGAGAGTGTATACAGACGCAGTGTATCTGTATAGGGCAAGAACATCTGTTTGTAGCGAACTCTAGAATTAGTGAGGAATAGGTTTTTAATGAGGTGAAGAATGTCAAAACATATAAGCAAATCTTTATCAGGGAGTTTGGAAGCTACAATCTTTTTCCAAATTATGCAATTCGGAAAGAATAGAATACCAATGGGTTTTTTGGTAATCAAGGTAGTTTCAAAGGTTTCGCCATTAACGGCTCTGAAGAGCTTAGAATGACGTTCCCAACAGTCTGAGGGAAGAAAGAAGGATCAATCATACTGGTGTCTGCACCAGTGTCAATAAACCCGATAACAGGAACAGGTTTATGGAATTTGGAAGGAAGGACGGACATTTTGAGAGAAGGTCTGGGGATAGTGGAAACATGGTTGACAGTTTGGACTGTAGAGATGACTGAAATGTCTTCAGAATCTGAAGATTCGCAAGATTCTGCAATAAGAAAGGCAGTTTGATCATCTTGTGCCGACTGTTCTGAAAAATTGGATTCGACATCCTCATTCTCAAATAACAAAGAAGAATGTTGAAGATGTTGAATAAGGCGAACAGCTTTGCCTGGTTTGTGAGGACAATTTCGGGCAAAGTGACCGCGTTTCTTGCAAATGAAACAACGGTTGGATTTTTTCTTTCGGTACTGAGAAACATCTTTCTTTTTGAAATACCGGAAAGGTTTTTTGGAGGAGGATTTTCTGTGGAAGTGTTTCTGAAAATGTTTTTTCTTTTTAGTTGAGCAAGTACAGTTCTTTTCATCTTTGCACTCCATCTTAAGATGAGGTTTTTTACAAGCTTCAGAGAAGGGTTTCTTGTCTTCCATGAGATCTTTGAAGAATTCTTTTTGCTCACAGATCTTATCAAGGGATAGCATGGCCATTTGAAAGATCTTACCCAGAGAAATATCAGCTATGCTCAGATTTGTGGCTGTGATTTTTCTTTGAAGATCAGGTTGTAGCTCAGAAGGAAGAGAGGCTATGAAGACATGTTTGAGAGATGGCTCATTGAAACCATTTAGCTTGTAGAATAGACTACTCATTCTTTTGTAATGAGCATCCAGAAGATGTCTTTTGAGAGAACAACATTTCATCTGATGGTATTCTTTTCTGTCTGCTTCAGTGGAAGCAGTTTTTTCACCAATGAATTGCTCATGAATAATATTAAGGGCTATACCAACCGGGGATTCCATGAATTGGAGTTGTCTGTATTCCCCTAAGCTTTCTAGCCAGTCTCGTAAAGAACCCGTGGAGCGGGCCATGAATTCACGAGGAACGACTTGAGGCTGAGCATTAGGCTTGGTACCTTGGAGATCAATCCAAGTAGCAAATTCTTGGAGTCGAGCAGCCCATTTGTGACGGGGAATGTCATCAAATGTAAACCAAGATGCTGAAGATGGTTTTGTTGAGTGTTCATGAACCGGTGGAGGTACTAGGTCGGTTTGAGAGGCTTGGTCTGAAGGATTGATCTATTTAATTCCTCTTTGGACCAGTAGCCCACACACCTTGGTTTCCAGCCAATATACACTTATCCAGTTACTACCAAATCCGAAATTCATTTTTGAAAACCATTTTTCACGATACCACCCGAAAACCTGTAAAGAGGGTGAACGTTGTGAGAAAATACTTTCAATTTTTGAAAACTCAGTTTTGGAGGATAAACAGGACCTTTCTGATGCACAGGATCCTCAGGCTTGAGGCAAGTGCAGAGCATACTCAGTTTAGAAATTTATGAGGTGAGCGTATCATTCTTAATTCGAATAATTTCTTTGATTCGTAGAAGAGAGAGAGAGGTTTAGGGAAACATGATGTAGAGAACTCATATTTCAACATGGTGTTGCCAACCATAACAAGATTTTGCAAAGAAGGATCCGTTGCTCAAGAACTTACTATAGGTAAATATGGTTACTCCTTAGTATGCAGATGATCTAAATTACTTAGTAACTAGGATTTGAGGAGTTTACCTGTGCACAAAAACCCAAGGTCAAGAGTGATCCAAAATACTATATGTGGGTTGGGCCATACTTATAAAAGCCTTGCTCTGATCAAGTGATTAGAATGTGCATATCCAAAACTGAATTTTCTTCTATTATCACGTTTTGCACACACTTTAGCTTGTGGAGGACATTTTGATCCAAAGAGAATAGCCCTTAAGGTACTTGCAAGTGGTTTCTATTGGCTGTCATTGTTAGATGTATATCTCTTTTGCAAATCTTGTGACTATTGTTAGAGAACAGGTAATTTAGGACTTAGAAATAAAATGCCACAGTCTCCCATTCTTGTAGTTGAGATTTTTGATGTTTGGAGCATTAATTTCATAGGACCATTTCCTTCATCTTTTGGTAACATTTACATTGTCCTTGCTTTTGATTATATTTCAAAATGGGTAGAAGTAATGGCCATATGAACTGATGATTTTGACGTTATTTTAGATTTTATAAAGTGTAATATTTTGCAAGGTTTAGAACCCTAAAGCTATGATCAGCGATAGAGGTACCCACTTTTGTAACAGGTCAGTAGAAGCTATCTTACTATCCGCAAACTAGTGGGCAAGTTGAGGTGTCCAATAGGAAAGTGAAATCAATCCTTAAAAAGACAGTTAATCCAAATAGAAAGGACTGATGTCTATAGCTTGATGATGCACATTGAGCTTATAGGACCGCAGACAAGAAGCCCATTGGTATGCCATTTTACATGCTATCATTTTTCGGTTGAACTTGAACATAAAGCATGGTGGGTTGTGGAACAATGTACATGGAGTTGGACGCCACCGATCAACACAAGAAGCTCCAATTATAAAAATAAGAGGAAATTCAGAACGATGGCTTTGAGAAAGAACTTTAAGCTTTTTCATCATAAGTAGATTTTGAGAAAGAACTTTAAAGTTGGATAGAAAGTTTAGTTATTTCATTCTCGTCTTAAGTTGTTTGCAGGTAAGTTACATTCTCAATGGGTTGGACCTTTTGCTGTTACTAATTTTTTCCTCATAGTGCAGTTGAGATTAGAAACTTAAAGATAAACAAGAAGTTCAAGGTAAATGATAGATTGAAGCCTTATGAGAACTTTTAGACACTTAATGTAGAGGAGGTTCCATTCTACGAACCTGCGTACATTGATAAATGAAACATGGGAACTACATTAGGTTGACGAGAATGAACCAAGCGCTTATTAGGAGGCTACCCAATGGCTGGAGAATAGATTTTGAAAGCACGTTGTAGCATATTTGATCTTTCTCTCTCTAATTCAGATTTATTTTATCCATTCTATATTTAATTAAGTTTGTTTCTATTTATGGGTCTCATCTTATTTCCCCATGTTAAATTCTTTCTTTTGTGAGCTTGGGCTTACATCGAGGACAATACAAGAATTAAGTGTGAGAGGAGGATTTTGAACTTAGTTTTTCCTACTTTCTCTTTTTCTTTTTCCAAAAACAAAAACCATTGTTTGTTTTAAATCTAAGCCAATGACAAGAACTTAATTGACAATAAATATGGTTCTGGAAAAGGTTGAATATTGTCTTAGTTTATACTTGATTCTTCTGTTAATTTCCTCTTTGTTGATATTCTTTAAACACCATGAGCCTAATATCAACTCTTTCATAATTTTGGCTTGAAAATTGAGATTGATACAACCTAAGTTGAGAATTTTAGATTAAGTAAATGACTGTTTGTCTTTATTCTTATCTCCACAATGTAGTATACACAGGTACCATAGTTAGAAATAACCTATAACCCTTAAAAGTGAAGGTATCATTGAGTATACACAGGTACCACTAGCAAGAAAATGATAATTTACAATGAGAAGAAGACTACCTTAAGGGGTAGAGTAAAAGCTCTTGACTGCAGAAATTTATTAAAAAAAAGCACATAAATGCCTGTGAAAATATGGAGATTAAGATGAGAAAAGGTTAGTTTGACTAACTCTTTTCTTTGATCATGGCAAAGGTCGTTGATACTAAAGATTTAGGAATAATTTTAATTGAATTAATTCACACACAGACTCAGTCAAAAGAGAGATGGGGCTGAAATTTTCTTTGAGCTATGTAATATATGCAACCTTTGAGGCTAGTTTTATATTTTATTTAAAATATTTTGTTCTTTTTATGCTATTTAAAAAAGAGAAAAAGAAAAAAAATGATGTTTGTGGGTATCATCGCTGAAGCCGTTACGAGACTATAACTTGTCCACTAAGGCCCCCTAGGGATTTAAAGACTTATTGCATATGCTAAATGCAATTATGATTTCCTACGAAAATGGACTAATTTAAGTTTTCTTTTTGTTTTGTTCTCGTTTGAGTTTTTGCCTGAGGACAAGCAAAGTTGAAGTGTGGGGGAATTTGATAAATGCATATTTTCTCTATATTTTATATTAATTTCTCTATCTTTTTCTCATTTTGGTTTTAAATATTGTAGTTACTTTGATTAAGTTTTAATTTAGTATTTTATTTTGATTTAATTTAAGTTTTGCATCTTTAGTTTAAATTATAATTCATTTTACTTAGTTGATAATAATTCCTTTTTTCAAATATTTTATTATCCTTAATTTTGTGTTTAATATAGGTGAAAAATTCAAAAAGAGATAATTGCAATTTAGTTAGGTTGAAAATGTGACCATCAATCAATGCTGCAATGGTGAAGATCTCGCGCATGATGCAGCTGCGTCTCAAGGCACCTGTGAGTTAGTTAGCTTGGCCCCAATGTTGGATTGCATGTGTCATGCTCCACTTAAGCTCCTATGCACCCGTTTTGTGCCCTCTCCTAGTATGTCATGCAAGCATCCGTAGTCTAGCAACTCCCAACGACCAAATCGCAATGTAGCATGTGGATTTATGTGTTAGAGAAGGTTAAGTGCAGCCCAAATGCTGCTAAATGTGAGAGAACAAAGGGTTGCTCTCCTTTTTTGGCTTATGGTAAAAAAAAAAAAAGGTGTGCCTTTATAAATGATGTTAAGGCCCTATCGAATGAGGTAGACCTGATTCAACAGAGTGTGCAAAACAATTATTTTTAGGATAGAAAAGAGAGAGAAGTAGGTGGAGATTCAAGAAGAATTATCTATGCCTGAATGGTTTCATCATTGTATTTTTTCTTTGGAACTTTGAATGTCGTTAATTTTTAATTTTTGATTTCTTTTGTGTCATGTTGGGCTAGCTTTTTTATTTGATTAGGGGTGAATTCAAAATCCTAAACATATCATATGATTAATATTCAATTTCTATCATTCAATATATTCAATTGAGTTTGTTATTATGTTTCATAATTGATGTTTATGATTTTATTCTTGTCTTATTTGTCTCCCCCTTTTTTATGATGACAAAACACATTATAAAAATTTGATTTAGTTATGAAAAACTCCCTCTTAATCAATGCAAAATTAAAAAATTAAAAAAAATTTAAAAGACTCCCCCTGCATAAATGCATATGAATATTTTTCATAACAAATAAATTTTCCTTTTTCATATTATCTCTCCCCCTTCAGCATAAAAAAGAGTAAATCGCTACCCTTATTAGTCATCAAAATCTCAAAACAAGCACATTAGTTCCACATTATCCAAAACATAAGTGAAAAACATAACCAACAATCATATTAATTCCAAATATTCCAAAACATAACAAACATCTATATAATAGAAAATAAAAGAAAATAAAACAGTGAATGAAATGTTTGTGTGTCCAAATACAAGTATAAGAGACTATTGAGGTGGTGAGGATGGTGGTGATGGAGGTGGAAACAGATATGAAATGTCGAAATGCTCAAAGAGAGGCGTTGTCCATGAATGAGCTGCTGATGCTACTGCAAGAGGCACTGGTGCTCCTCAAGAATGTGCTGCTAAAAATTGGTCTGCCGCATAGAAAGGGTCCTCACCTCATCCATAAATTGCTGAAGAGTAACCTCTTTCGAGGCTGGAGGCTTCAGAGGCGGTAAAACAGGTGTAGAGGCAGACACCGGAAGGTCTCAGCGTCTACGCTAACCCCGAAATAGAAGTGAAAAATCAGGTAGTTGATCGGCTGGAACCACATCATTAAGTGGCCGATCATCACTCGGAGCAAGAAAGGTGTACTTATTGTCAGTGAATTTGACCCAAGCTCCATTACGTTATTCAAAGCCTAAGGCACTTATAATTTCATCCCCAATGCTCTTAGAAGGCTTACACGATAGTTCATGGATAGGTACCCTAAAATGTTTGAGGATTCGGGTGATAAAATGACCATATGGAAGAGAGTGACCGGACGACGTCTAAAGATGGTTCGGATAATGGAGTACCCTAAGTTGACCGGACGACGTCTAAAGATGCAATCAATCAAGGCAATATCCTTGTGGGAAACCTCATCCAAATGACCTGACCTAAGAAGCACAATGGTTTGAATAAAACGAAGTAATATCTGAGTTTGAAGACAAAGACATTGAGTGTAGAAATAAATATTGCAATCATCATCAGATAGATCAATACGACGATATATATTCTTAACGGTGTCAATGTGAACATAATCATCAATATCAAGAGATTTCCTAGGCGAGAAAATTTCTAGGCCAGAATCGGAGGTTCCTAAGATAGAATTCAACTCCGAATTATCAAATTCAATCGAAACTCCTCCAACATTGGCCATTACTCGATTCTCTTTCTCCGTGGATGTATCCATATTCGAGTTAAATACTTTCACCAAGTCAGCATACACATTCTCCTCAATAACACGAGCATTAATCCAACTAACTTCTTCCATCAATTGAAACAAATTTCCATTACTAATACTAAGACTATGAAGCCAATCCGATAAAACAAAAAATGTAGGAAGTACCTCATGGGTCATGAAATTATGATGAAATTGTTTGACTAAATGCTTGGCCGAAAAATGCATGGACTCAAAGTTGGATTGATTAGAAGACCCTTTTGCTTGCCATAGCCATTTGGCTTGTTGAACTGGTTCTTTTCCTTTTCCTCTAACTGGCCATGAACACATAATGATTTGGAGTGATTTAAAGATAAATGAGGTAAAAAAATGGACGAGAAGAAGTCATGAATATTTTTTTGTCAAAGTGAGATTGCAAGGAAAAGATTTTTTTGTCAAAGCTGTGTTGGGAAGAGAAGAAGTCATGAATATGACTGGGACTGAAGGAAAAGAGACTCTTAAGGATGAAGATGAAGGTTTCAAAAGATTAGGGATGAGGTTCTGGTCTCCTTTTATATATTGGACTGTGAAGTCATACTTCGATAACCAAGTCTTGAGTCGGAGGAGGTGCTTGTTTGGAAGGGCCTTGTTTTTTAATTCAAGGATTTTTGGGAAAAAAGAATTATCTAATCTAACAAGGAAATTATGGCCAATAAGATGAAATTCAAAATTTTGAATTCCATATTTAACGGCTAGGATTTCTTTGTAGATCACATGTTAGTGTTTTTCTAACTCCTTGAATTGTCCGCTTACATGAGCGTAGTAAGATTCTTTACCATCGTGTTTTTCTAAAAGAACGACCCCCCAATATTCGTCACTTGCATCAGTCTGCAGCATTTGTTGACCATCAGTAGGAATTCTCAAAGGGGGAGGATGTCGGGCGATGTTTTTGAGATGTTGGATGATAGTAGTATGAGAGGGGGCCCATGATATGGCTGATTTTTTTAGCTTTTTTAAAGCTAGCTAGTATGGACTGCCACATGTGGAAAGCTGGCTAGAAGGTAATTGATAATACCAAGGAATTGTTGAATCTGCTTTCTTGAGAAATGTTCATCTGGGAAATGAATGAGTTCTTGGGCTATGTGTGGTACCGGGCTATAGTATCCATCTTTTAGAGTCATGCCAAGAAAGGTAACAATGTTTTGGCCTAGGATACTCTTTTTGTCAGATAACATTATGCCATATGTTTCCACTATATCAAGAAAGTGGGAAAGTAATTGATGATGGGAATCATGATCTTTAGAGAATAATAGCACGTCATCTATATAGACAAGTGCATGATGAAGAATTGGTCTAAAGATCTTGATCATGGCCTTTTGGAAAAGTGAAATGGGCTACCTTAAGGCCAAATGGCATTAATTTCCATTGGTAGTGGAGTGGGTAGTTGTACGTGGCATTGTTTACACCAGATCTACAATAGAACGAAGTCTGTACTTAGGGTCAGTAGCCCGCAAGTTCTGGTTTCCAGTCGATATACACTTATCCATCAAATACCAAATCCGAAATTCATTTTTGAAAACAGTTTTTCACGATACCACCCAAAAACATGGCACTCATGGCCTTCAAAGAGGGTGAACGTTGTGAGAAAACAATTTTATTTTATAAAAATCGGTTTTTGGAGGATAAACAAGACCTTTCTGATGCACAGGATCCTTAGACTTAAGGCAAGTGTAGAGCATACGCAGTATGAAAATTTAGAGGCGAGCGTATCATTATTAACCCAAATAATTTCTTTGATTCCTAGAAGAGAGAAGATGTTTAGAGAAACATGATATAGAGAAAACTGAAATTTTATTTTTGATTAACTCTTGCCTACAACTGAAGCATAAGGTGCCTTGTATAGAAAATCATCAAGGACAAGACCCCTTGAATTATTATAATCGACAAATAGGCACATGCTTTTAGAAAGTAAAGCACACCAGCTAGGACTCTTACTACGGCACACCGACTAAGACTTTTACATAAGACAAAGGAAAACAGAAAGTAAAGCACACCGCGAAGACTAAGGTAAAGCACATCGACTAAGACTTTTACATAAAACATGCAAAGAAAACGAGAGTCACATGGGCTGTTGCATCAAAAGCTGTGTGAGAGGGACAAATCGTCATCATGGAGTGGATGGATAGCGCGACGGTGACACGTCTCCTGTTTTTTTTCATATTTGTGCTTGTGCCGACGTATCTGTCTCTGGTCGAGATACGCCTCAGCTTGCCGATATTTTTCTTCATCAGCTTCAGACATGTGTTGTGATGTAGATGCAGCAGGAGAGTCTGGATTGGTGACAGTATAATGGGGATTTTCAGTATGGAGAAGGGACTAAAAATCTTCCATGGGTCCTGAGCGTCTTGGAATAAGACGTTGGTGACAGTATAATGGGGGATTTTCAGTATGGAGAAGGGACTGAAAACCTTGTGTTTTTGGAATTATTTCAAGGGTGTGTGATGGTCCAATAGAGGTGTGGTGAATGTTTGTGGGAGGTGGAGAAACATTGTTAAGTTCCATGAGATAGTCTTTGAGAACGGAGGTGACTGATGTATCATGAATGAGGGTATAAGGATGATGGTAAGTTCTCCATTCATATGCCATGTCTTGTGTCCAGTAGTCTCTTGTCTCTGGGTGCTGGAAGTAGGGCCTGTGAATGATGAAAACTGTAGTCCACATGTTAGCTTTCTATTATGGCATTTTGTCTAATTCGTGAAAGGTACACAGATTCTGAAGTTGTTTACGCCACCATGTGAGTGGGGAATACCATTCGAGGAGAGTCCATAGGAGGTCTGATGAGAACTCAGGAGTGGTAAGGTGAGTCAGGATTGGTTTGACAGGGAAAACTAGCTTCGTAGCATACAAGGTGGTGAGACACCACATGTACCAAAGCTCATCCTCACAAATGGACAGAGAGGATTGAGTGAGGCCTGTGAGAAACAGGTGTTCCAAGCAAAGGTTTGGAAATCGATCAATTTTTTTGGTTTGGACATTAAAGAAATACATGTAAAGGAACTTCTTTGTAAAGTCTTGAAGCTGGTAAGCTGATTGGAAAGAGATGGTCATGGGGAAGTTTCTCTAGTTGAGAGCTTTAAAAGGAAGTTGGCGATTCATGGCTATAACTGGAATGGTTTGGATTGAGGAAATGAGTGAAGATTGTAACCTCAAAACTCCTTGATAAAGATCTACTCATAGGTTTTGACGTTCTTCATTTGGTTAAAAACCTATTCCTAATTAGTTCTGGAGTTCGCTACAAACAAATGTTCTTGCCTTATACAGATACATTTCGTTTGTATACACTCTCTGAAACACCATCTCCATACAGTCACATTTCACAAAAGTTCTTAGAGTTTTGTCTAGAAAATCATGCACAGTTTCACCATCCTTCCCCACTTTGGAAGAATGAACAATTTTTCATTCATCTTCCTTTTAAACTCAATGAAGACATAAATCCCACAAAAGCTTCTCACCCGGGTATGTCTCCTTCAGATCTCTTGCTTGCTAAGCAAGAATGTTCTCAGTTACTCCAACAAGGTCTAATTGAACCTACTGATTCAGATTGGGCTTGCCAAGCCTTCTATGTTGAAAAACGATCTGAATTAGTTCGTGGAAAAAAAAGACTAGTTATTAATTACTAGCCACTTAATTTTTTTCTTAAAGATGACCAATTTCCCCTTCCAAAAATCCAGACCTTGTTTGTTCATCTTCAAGGAGCTCGTATCTTCTCTAAGTTTGATTTAAAAGCTGGTTTTTGGCAACTTGGTATTTCACCAGTTGACCGTCACAAAACTGCCTTTTACATTCCAGATGCCCATTATCAATGGACTGTTATGCCCTTTGGTCTTAAAGTTGCTCCTTCATTATTTCAAAAGGCCATGAAAAAAATCTTTAGTCACATCCTCCATCATGCTCTGGTCTACATTGATGATAGTTTGTTATTTTCCTCTGACCATGAGAGCCACCAGAAGCTCCTTTTATATTTCTTTCATTTTGTGCAGGCACATGGAATCATGCTTTCCAAAAAGAAAAGAAGCATAGGAAAGGAATCAATTGACGTTCTTGGCATGGTAATTAAAGATGGCCACTATCAACCTGGTCCACACATTGCAACTGAATTATTGAAATTCCTAGACACAAATCCACCAAAAAGCAGATACAACAATTCCTCGGGATTGTCAATTATGTCTGGGATTTCATCCCTAAGGTTGCAATCCACACAAGCCAGCTGTCCCGCATGCTAAAAAAATAGTGCCCTCCATGGGGTCCAACACAGACAGAAGCTGTCAAGCAGCTAAAGGTGATAGCCCAATCACCTCCTCCACTCAGAATTCCCACAACTAGACAACGTATCCTCCAGTCTGATGCCAGTGATGATTACTGGAGTGCCATTCTTCTCGAAGAAATCAATAGCGTGCGTCATTTCTATGCACATGCAAGTGGACAATTCAAAGACTCTGAAAAGAACTACCATGTGATCTACAAAGAGATTTTGGCAGTCAAGTAACATGGATAACTCTTATTTTCCCCGAATCTTTGACTTCAAAAACAAGTTGATCCCTGACAAGCAACTACTCAGTCTCAAAAATGGGTTTGCTAAATACGACTTTACTATTCACCACATAAAAGGCAACCAGAACCTCATTCCAGATTTCCTCACCCGTCCAACTATAAATAAACCTTTACTCATTTCCTCAATCCAAACCATTCCAGTTATAGCCATAAATCACCAACTTCCTTTCAAAGCTCTCAACCAGAGAAACTTCCCCATGAATATCTCTTTCCAATCGGCTTACCAGCTTTAAGATTTTGCAAAGAAGTTCCTTTACAGGTATTTCTTTAATGTCCAAACCAAAAAGCATGATCGATTTCCAAACCTTTGCGTGGAACACTTGTTTCTCACAGGCCTCACTCTTTCCTCCATGTCCATCTATGAGGATAAGCTTTGGTACATGTGGTGTCTCACCACATTGTATGCTACAAAGCTACTTTTCCCCATCAAACCAGTCCTGACTCACCTTACCAATCCTAAGTTCTCACCAGACCTTCTATGGACTCTCCTCGAATGGTATTCCCCACTCACATGGTGGCGTAAACAACTTCAGAATCTGTGTACCTTTCACGAAATAGACAGAATGCCAGAACAAGAAGCTAACATGTGGACTACAGTTTTCATCATTCACAGGCCCTACTTTCAGCACCCAGAAACAAGAGACTATTGGACACAAGACATGGCATATGAATGGAGAACTTACCCTCATCCTTATACCCTCATCCATGATACATTAGTAACCTCCGTTCTTAAAGCCTATCTCATGGACCTTAACAATGTTCCTCCACCTGCCACAAACATTCACCACACCTCTATTGGACCATCACACACCCTTGAAATAATTGCAAAAACATAAGGCTGTACTCCAGGTTCAAGTTCAAGTCCCCAAGGAATCCTTGTCATGGAACAACGTCCTGATTACACCAATGTCTTATTCCAAGACACTCAGGACCCAAGGGAAGATTTTCAGTCCCTTCTCCATACTGAAAATCTCCATTATACTATCACCAATCCAAACTCTCCTGCTGCATTTACATCACAACACATGTCTGCAGCTGATGAAGACAAATATCAGCAAGCTGAGGCGTATCTCGACCAGAGACAGATACGTCGATACAAGCACCAATATGAGAAAGAAACAGGAGACGTGTCACCGTCGCGCTATCCATCCACTCCATGATGACAATTTGTCGCTCTCACACAACTTTTGATGCAACAGCCCATGTGACTCCCATTTGCTTACTTTGTCTTATGTAAAATTCTTCGCCGGTGTGCTTTACTTTCTAAAAGTATGTGCCTATTTGTCGATTATAATCATTCAAGGGGTTCTGTCCTTGATGACATTCTATATAAGGCACCTTATGCTTTCGTTGTAGGCAGGAGTAAATCAGAGAAATAAAATTTCAGTTTTCTCCATATCATGTTTCTCTAAACTTCTTCTTTATGGTTAATAATGATACGCTCGCCTCTAAATTTTCATACTGAGTATACTCTACACTTGCCTTAAGCCTAAGGATCCTGTGCATCAGATAAGTCATGTTTATCCTCCAAAACTGATTTTTATAAAATGAAAGTGTTTTCTCACAACGTTCACCCTCTTTGAAGGCCATAAGTGCTGTGTTTTTTGGTGGTATTGTGAAAAACTATTTTCAAATATGATTTTCGGATTTGGTATTTGATGGATAAGTGTATATCGGCTAGAAACCAGAACTTGCGGGCTACTGGCCCTAAGGACAGACTTCCAATAGCCAATTTTTGCCTATATATAATCCTAATTGAAGGAATCACCCTCACTTTTTGTGGAAAAAAAATCAACCCCAATCAAATCAAGAAGAACAACTATTTAGCAAGCTCAATCAACAATCTGCCTCTCCTAATCGAGCATATCCTTATGTGCACTAACCTATGTCTCAATTTATTACACCAGCAAAGAAAACCTTTTTTAGAGGATACACTTTAAAATTTCATATAGTCAAATTAACAAGCCTTAGAACCAAGTATTCAAGTTATTCTAAAGCTTGAAAGTCAATTGGGTCAATTAGCAACAACCATAGCAGAGAGAGAGAAAGGAAAACTGCCTAGTTAACCGATTAAGAGAAAGGAAAACTGCCTAGCTAACCAATTCTTAATCGTAAGAGTCAATTTGAAACTAAGATCGTCATCCATTTCTAATATGCCTAATGAGGAAGCCAAATCTATAAGCACCCTTAGGTTTGGAAAAACAATTCATAATCATGACAAAGAAGTCAACTAACTTCAATTTAGAAGCAATTACTTAGTGAATCTAATAAGAATAAAACTTAATCCAATCCTTATGTTCCTAAAGTTCCTTACCCAGACTGACTTGTTCCACCAAAGTAGAAACGTTTAAGTTCTTATAAACATCCATTTAGTTGATCCTATTCAACAAGTGCCTACTTATGCTTGGTTTTGAAAAGCTTGTTGTACAATAAAAAGCAAAACCAACGTCCCACAAAAAATATTCATGATTGAAAAGGTTAGTACCATTGTCCCAAATAAAATTCCTATTAAGCATAAAGGTGCCGATTCACTTACAATTTCTTTTGTCATTGGAGACCCTGCATTTGATAAAGCTTTACTTGAATTAAGAGCCAATGTTTACTTACTGCCTGATGAGAACCATCAAGGGAATACCATTAAAACTTCAAGTGATCCTTTGCACATTCATGGATTAATTGAGAAAATATGGATTGAAAATGCAATTCAAGATGCAAGACATCATGAATTGGGCTTGAAGAGAAGACAAGGCATTGTGGGCATTATTCAAGTTATTGAGCAGCCAAATACACAATTTGTATCAAATGCAGAAAGGTCAAATTTGGAATAAAAAATGTATTGATTGAGCTAGAGGTAATGTGCAATCTATATACCGTTGGAAAGATAATTAAGTTAGCTTTCCAATAAATTTTACAGAGCTGGATTTGGTACTCTATAGACTTGGGATTTTCAACGACTCCTTTGTTTTTCAACTTCACTTGTTTGTTTTGTTTCAAGTTTGTCAATGTGTAAGGTAAGTCTACCATCAATGATGGTGGGCTAACATTAAGTTTGTCAATGATAGCATTAATTATAGTAGGATAGCATTAAGTTTGTCAAAGATAGCATTAATTATAGGGGGCTGGTGAAGACTTTTGAAGCATCCTTTGACAAACCTACTTGGAGGGTTGTTCCAATGTTTCCATTTGTATTTTTAGGATCTTGGGTTTCTTTTAGCCTATTTAAATTCAGCAACCTTGCTATGTAATAAAATTAGAGATTAATGTTATTTGAATTTGAAAGATTATTCTTTCTTTGGTTCTTTTGAGAACTAGTGAACTTATCAAGAATTTGCATTCTTGTGGCGTTCCAAATTTAGACTTATCACTCACCTTCTCATCTATTTCTTGAGTGTGGCGTCAATATCATTCTCTATACCTTTGGTTAATGTTTTCTTAAGCATTGGGTCAAGGTTTTGTTTGTCTTAAATCTGTTTAGAACTTTCTTGGGAAGTTGAAACTACAAATTAAGTGTGGGTTTGAAAGTTTCATTATGGGATTTGCATCATTTGGTATCAAAAATAGTTTCTAATCAGGTTTGAATGTCTTATTTATTTTGATTATAAAAAAAAGAAGAGAAAAACTTACAAAAAAAATTACAAAAGGATTCAAGTATTTCTACTTTCATCAAATTGAATTTTAGTTATTCATTTTCCTTGACATAGTTTACACACATATCAATTGTATTGCTTTGCTTGCTTGCTTGCTTTCCTTTCTTCAATTTCCTTTTCATTCTTTGTGTCCTCTTAATTTCTTTTCTTTGTTAGTTGCTGGATTGTCATATTCGGTGTGCCACTTGGGTTTTTTTTCTTGATTTTGTTTATTTAGTTCAATAAAGAATTGAAAGAGAGAATTAAGTGTGGTAAAAGGCAAAAGTTTGTGAGATCATTAGAGGGTAAAAGCCAATTTCTGTGTTAAACACAATAGTTAAGTGACATCAAATTGAGTGAAACACGTGAGGGAGTGTTGTGAGGTCTTACAAGAAGCTATAGACCAATCAATCATGCTCAAAGCCATGCAACAACAATTTGAGCACATGAATCTGATGTTTGGAGAGATCCGTGATAAATTGGAGAGGCAAGATGCTGCCATAGCCAATCTACAAAGGGGACAACAACCAATAGCTCCTAATGTAAGAGGTAATCAAGGGCGTGCTATCATGGGAGAAGAAGATGGCGATGACATAGATGATTTTGATGACCAGGCCACCGTTGACATACGTGGAAGAGATAATAGAAGGGCAAGACGTATAGATCGTGATTTAGGGAGTATCAAAACTGAAAATTCCTTCTTTTTCAAGGTAAAAATGATCCGGAAAAAAAGGTGGGAGCTAGTCTTTGATTGCCACAACTACTCTGAGGAGAAAAAGGTAAAACTAGCTGCTGTTGAATTTACTGATTATGCTATTATTTGGTGGGATCAACTTGTTTTGAATAGGAGACGAAATCATGAAAGGCCTATAAACACTTGGGAAGAGATGAAGGCCATCATGAGGAGGAGATTTGTTCCTTCTCTAACCATCTGTGAAGATGAGTTATGGTACATCTGGTGTCTCACCACCCTGTATGCTACAAAGTTGGTTTTTCTTGTTAAACCAGTCCTCACTCACATCACCACTCTTGATTTTTCTCCATACCTTCTATGGACTCTCTTAGAATGGTATTCACCACTCACATGGTGGCGTAAACACCAGCACCCAGAAACAAGAGACTTCTGGATACAAGATATGGCCTATGAATGGAAAACTTATCCCCATCCTTATACACTCATCCATGACACAACAGTTACCTCTGTTCTCAAGGCATACCTCATGGACCTCAACAATGTTCAGCCACCTACCACAAAGATCCACCACACATATGTTGGACCATCCCACACCTTAGAAATAATTCTAAAAACACAAGCCTGTACTCTAAGTTCTAGTTCAAGTCCTCAAGGAATCCTTGTCATGGAACAACGCCTGATTACACTAACGTCTTATTATAAGATGCTCAGGATCCATGGGAAGATTTTCAATCTCTTCTCCATACTGAAAATTCCCATTACACTGTCACATACCCAGATCCTCCTGGTGCATCAAAAACGATGACAGACGCAGATGAAGAAGCCTATCTGCAAGCTGAGGCGTATCTTGATCAGAGACAGATCCGTTGTGCCAAGCACCAATATGAGAAAGAAACTAGCGATGTGTCTCCATCACATTACCCATGCACTCCATGATCACATACACGCATGGGAATCTTTAGCTTTTGCTTTTTAAAGTTTGCTTTAATAATTAGACAAGGGTCCTGTCTTGTCTAAAGTATGTTTTCTGCTTTTTCTAGTTTGGCATGGTGTGCTTTAATTATTATGCTTTTGTAAAAGATAAGGGTCCTTTCTTATCTCTCCTTCCTTGAGATCTCTATATAAGGATCTCTCTATCCCTTTGTAAGGCAAGAGTTAATTTGGAATAAAATTCAGGTTTTCTTCACATCATGTTTCTCTAAACCTTTTCTCTCTTCTAAGAATCAAAGAAATTATTTGAGTTATTAAAGATACGCTCACCTCTAATTTTCCATACTGAGTATGCTCTGCACTTGCCTTAAGCTTAAGGATCATGTGCATAAGAAATGTCATGTTTTGTCCTCCAAAATCAATTTTTATAAAATGAAACTGTTCTCTCACAACGTTCACCCTCTATGAAGGCCATGAGTGCCGTGCTGTGTTTTCGGGTGGTATCGTGAAAAATTATTTTCAAATATGATTTTCGGATTTGGTATTTAATGGATAAGTGTATATCGGCTGGAAACTATAACTTACGGGCTACTGGCCCTAAGGACAGACTTCATTCTGTTACCTTTAGTTGTTTGAAAGCTTCTGTCTAAGCAGGGCCCCATATATCAGCTGGAAACCAGAACTTGCGGGCTACTGGCCTTAAAGATAGACTTCGTTTTGTTATAGATTTGGTGTAACAACGCCACGTACAACTACCCACTTAAAAAAGATAAAAGCCCAATGGACTAGTATCATTATCATACTGTCCAGACCCAATCTTCAGATTCCTCTGACTCTTCTGAACAACGCCATGTAAAATATCCCATTGGTATCAGAGCCACACCTAAAGCAGAGGTGGTATCATTAGTAATGTCAAATAATATTATTTGATCTCCTAGAAGAAGATTAATCAAACATGGAAACAACTTCATCTTCAACCTCAACTCCTTCATCGTCTTCCTCTCATATTTCTCTTTCCTCTACTCTCTCTCTTCAAAATCATGTCAAAAACATATAGCCTCCAAAATTGAAAATCTCGTTGAATATTCTTATATCCCTGAATCTGCCCAGATCAATGAATCTCAGTTCCCTATCATAAGTCCTTACAATTTATATAAGCAAAAAACTTCTTTCACCGGAAGTATTCGAACCCTGATCTCCACCAAAAGACCGCTACCAAAAGAATATATTCAGTCTTCTCTACTGGATCACTGTGTTTTACAAGCCTCTCAAAGTGAGCAGTATGTCACTTTAGAGATAACCCCAGATATCGTAGCAAACTGGAAATGTGAAGGGTATACACATCTTCATCTTGGCGGTGTTAGATTGATTCTCACCCTCCATGGTAGAAAAGGCTTACATGTTACAGCCAGAATTGCTCTCCTCGACATAAAGTTTAAACAATACCAACATGTGGTGATTAGAACCGTCCTAACCACACTCCATGTTGGTAGTGTCCTGTTAACCTTTTACCCAAATTTCAACCTCTCTCTAGAGGATCCCAATCTTCCAACAACCCTTAAAGTTCAACTCCAGCTCCAAGGAGCAAAACAAACACCCACATCAAAGATTGCAACTCTTCATCACCAAATAGTGTATCGATTACATAATCATGCACTAGCTCTTCCAACACCCCACACTACATCTGATGCCTTAATGATCCTTGCAGACACAGACACAATTCCAACCATCATCCAAATCCCCAAACAAATCTAGAAACAAGAGTTGCTCAAAGTCATGCCTCTTGAATGGCTGACCTACAAAAGCCACGTTTGAAAGAAGACAAATTGGTCAAGTCAAACTATCTTTTTAAACACTTGAAACTAAGCCTGTTTCAAATAGTCCAAGGCTTTCCTATACTGCTATGATTACAGCAGTCCAAACTGGTCAAGAAAAGAGACTTCTCATTCATGGTTTCTTATCAGATGGGTATCCTGTATATCCTGATAAAATCAATGGTCATTTTTTATGGGATGTTCCTAAAGCCCAAGTTCACGTTCATTTCTCTAAAGTGGTATAATCTAAGTCTTTATTCCTTCTTTGCTCTTTAGCCTTCAGGCGCAGAGAGAACTCATCCCTCATGGCTTCTACTTCCTCAACTCCTGTTACTCTTTCTTCTACACTTTCTTTACCTAGATCTTGCACTTCTCATACCACCAATAAAATTGAAAACCTTGTCGAATATTCCTACATCCCTGAATCAGCCCAAATCAGTGAGTCATCCTACCCTCTCATCAGCCCTTATAACCTGTACAAACGCCCCGGTTCCTTTACTCGCAGTATCCGTACTCTCATCTCTACTAGACGACCCCAACCTAAAGAATATATTCAGTCTTCTAGCCTAGACCAATGTGCTCTTCAGGCAACCTCTGCTGAGCAATATGTCACTCTGAAAATCCCTTTAGAGTTAATTTCCAATTGGAAAAAAGACGGCTATACTCATCTTCATCTTGGAGGCATCAGATTAATCCTTACCCTTTATGGGAGAAAAGGGTTACCGATCACAGCTCGCATTGCTATGCTTGATACCTAGTTTAAACGATATGAAGATGCTGTTATAGGCACTGTCCTCACAACTCTGAATGCCGGAAGTGTTTTACTTACCTGATACCCAAACTTCAACCTTTCTCTCCAAGACCCCAATTTGCCTACAACCTTGAAAGTTCAAGTTCAAATCCAAGGTGCTGAACAAATTTCTTCCGCTAAAATTGCCACTTTACACTACCAACTAGTCTATAGGCTCCAAAATCATGCCTTAGATCTACCCACTCCAGAACACCATTCTGACACCCTCATGGTATTAGCTGAATCTAACCAAATCCCCACCATCATCCTGATCCCAAGACAAATTCCTCATCATGAGCTCATCAAGCTTATGCCTCTTGAATGGATCTTCAATTATGAGTAGTTCCATAACAATATAGCTCCAATTCAAACATCTGAAAGCATGGTTGAAAGACGACTAGACGGAACAGTCCGAATGACTTTTAAACCACCTCCTAGTGCTCCACAAGAGCCTCCTCGGCTCTCCTTTACCTATTCCTCCATGCTCACAGCTGTTCAGACGGCTCAAGAAAATTTACCCATTGCAGGGTTCAATTATGAAGGATACCCTGTTTATCCCGTAAAGCAAAATGGACATTTCCTATGGGATGTTCCCGGCTCAGGCATGTGTGACCCAACTTGTTCCTGCTGGGATGATTGGGAAGAGGATGATAATTATGTTCCCAAGAGAAAAAGGAAACCTAAAAAGCCCTCTTCTGCCTCATGTCACCACAGTACTCCTAAACCACCACAAGATCCTCCACCTCCACCAGCTCCTTTACCCCTTTATAAAAAGGAACTCACATGGATTGCAAAGCGTTGCACCTCCAAAATTCCTTCACCAGTTTTCGATCCATCTCCACCTCTGAGTTGTATGATGTTTTCATCTACTTCTTCCGATTATACTTCCTCTTTTCCTCCTTTAGAAACCCACACGGATTCCCAACGTAATATTATGTCCAAACCTTTTATCCCTTCACCCATAACCTCAACTGGTCATCTTGAACCACCTAAACCTTTTGAATCAGTCCTCGATTGGCAATCTCAAAATGCCAGAGCCCAGAATGATACATTGTTGAATATCAATTCCAAAGTTGAGAATATTAGTTTACGCACTGAACAACTTGAGACAAAAGTTGACTCCATTACTGCACAACTGCAGCAAATCCATCATAATCTCCAGTCCAGAATTGCTCAACTTGATTCTGAATTATGAGCCATGCTTGCCCAACGGTATTCTGGCCCAGAATTTGACCAAAAGGAAAGAGAGATTAGACGTTTAAAAGCTGAGCTTGATCAGATTGAATCTGACAAGCAACGTCCTACTCTTTTTACCACCACACCTCCTATCCCTTCCATAAGTCCCACTTATCATCCCTTTGCCTCTATGCTCTCTCCTATCAGACAGTATGAGCCTTCTAAGCTATTTGGTATGACCCATACCCTTTTTTGAGATAACCCATTGCCACCCGCACAAACGCCAAAACCAAAGCCTAAACCTCAGCCACGACCTGTCACAATTCATCCATCCTTCACTACTCTCCCTGATCAGCACTCATCAGGTTATACTCCTACCCCTCCACCACCTCAATCCCAGCCTCATATCCAGTCCAAGGATAAAGAACCCATGCATTAGTTCAGTGCCCACACCATCGACCACACATCCTCTATAGATGCCCAAACTTCTAATTCAAATCTAGCTATTTCAGATAGTCATTCTGAAACCGAAACAGAATCTTCAGAATCTTCACTGTCCACCAGCAACTTTGAAAAATCATATGCTGACATCACCAGAATCTTGATGGCTCAACCTGACCAACATACCCAAGGCCAAACCTCTCGGACTGAACCATATTTTGATATTCCCTCTGAAGTTAAAAAAGAGATACCTGAATCTTCTGCAACTAATCAACCTCCTCCGACTTTGGCCTAATCTCATTCCCACGGTCAAAAATCATCAAATGGTCCATGGTTCACCTTTGATGATATCCCATCATCTAAACGGCGTGACCGACTTAATGAAATGTCTGCCTGGATTGACTTGTAAATGCTACGACCAGGAGCCGCAACTGAATCAGTTCTTAGAGAATTTGCTACTCGTTTTACGGGTGCTCTAAGAGATTGGTTTGATTCATTAGGTCACCACAGACAACTCCAGTTTGTTCAATTACCAGAAGTCTCCAGTGCCCTTGCAATTCTCCATGATCAATTTCTAGGAGACCCAGCTGCAGTCTTTGAAGATGCACGACGAGACTATCTTAGCATGAAATGCTGTTCACTCGATGCTAAGAATCTTGATTTCCATTACAAGCGCATGTCTCTGCTCTTCTATAAACTTAGTGGATTCAATGAGCCAACCTTAAAGCATGTCTTTTTGGCCTCCCTTCCAGAAGAACTCCAACCAGACATCCAGCGGTAGCTCACCGCCTCCAATCTTGTCATTGACAACATCTCTCTTGGCAAAATCTTTCAACTTGCCAAAACTTGCCTTGATAAGCTTTGTGAGCAGAAACAGTTTTTCAAAGAACTATTGAAAGACAAAGAACCATTCAAAAGTGCTTGCAAGAAACCTTATCTGCAGATCAAATGTAAACAGAAGAAAAATTATGATTGCAGTCCAAAAAAGAAAAAGCATTTTCGGAAATTCAAATCTCCGAAATTTTCATCTGGACATCGTCGACCCAGAAAGTCTTACAGATTCTTCAGAAAGAAATCTTCTTCTTCCAGAGACTTGAAACGACGAAAGTCTAGCCGAGTTTTATTTGCAAGAAAAAAGGTCATTATGCCAAGGATTGCCCCAACAAAAGGGAAAAATCTATCCGGTTAGTCGAGCATCTCCAAGCCACAACAGATTATTCCCCAGAAAAAGATGAATTGGAATTCTATTTCTCTGAACAAGATGAACCCAATGATGAAACTGTGTTCGCACTACAACAGTCTTCTGATGATTCTGACAGTGATCAGTCCCAAGTCATTTTCCATCAACAGCTATTATCCCTTGACACTACAGTCCCTATACCTTCCATTAAACTCCACATCTTACTTTCCAAATTTCAAAGGCCCATTCCAGCAATTGGTCTTATCGACACTGGAGCCCAGCGTAGTATGTTAAACCCCCATATTCTTCCACCAGATTACTGGACACAATCTGAGGAACATTTCAAAGCTGTTAATGGCAAACTATTCACCACCTCTTTGATTACCAAAAAACCCATTGGTATTCAAATTTTCCCCAATTGTGTCATTTGGACCAAGGTCATTGGCTCAAACCTTCCTAATAAAGATCTTTTGTTAGGTTTTGACATCCTTCATCAAATCAAACACCTTCAAATCTTCCCCGTGGAATACGAGTCTAGTCCATATTCAAACCTTTTACTGACATCTTGAAACTTTATAATCTGTCTGAAACCCCTCCATCTTACCAGGATATTTCAACCAAACTTTTAAGTTTCTGTCCAGAATCCCACTCTGAGTTCACTCATCAAAACCCATTGTGGAAAAATAAGTCTTTCTTCATTAAGTTACCTTTCAAACTCAATGAAGACATTAACCCAACCAAAGCTACTCATCCAGGAATGAGTCCTTCTGACTCACTCCTAGCTCAACAGGAATGTTCTCAACTGCTAGCCTAAGGTCTCATTGAACCCACAACTTCTCAATGGGCTTGCCAAGCCTTTTATGTTGAAAAACATTCTGAAATTGTTCGAGGAAATAAATGCTTAGTCATTGACTATTAGCTATTAAACATGTTTTTACAGGATGACAAGTTTCCTTTACCCCGTAGACAAAGCATGTTTACTTTCCTCAAAAATGCCCAAATCTTTTCAAAATTTGATTTAAAATCAGTTTTTTGGCAATTAGGCATTGAACCCTCTGAGCTATATAAAACTGCCTTTTGCATTCCAAATGCTCATTTCCAATGGACAGTTCTACCTTTCGGCCTCAAAACTGCCCCATCCATTTTTCAAAACTCAATGGTCCAAATCTTCCAACCCATCCTCCATCATGCATTGATTTATATTGATGATATCTTGCTTTTTTCAGGATCACATGATGAACATCGTCACCTGTTAACTCAATTCTATGATATTGTCCAAAGTCATGGAATCATGCTATCTGCCAAGAAAAGTACCATTGCGACTGATAACATTGAATTTCTTGGTATGATCATTAAAGATGGCTATTACCAGCCAGAAAAGCACATTGCCCAAGAATTGCTTCACTTTCCAGATCAACAACTTTCCAAACGACAAGTTCAATAGTTTCTCGGCATTATCAATTATATCCGTGATTTCATTCCACATGTGGACCACTACACTCGCCACCTTTCGGCTTTATTGAAAAAGAAGCCCCCATAATGGAATGTTGACCATACAACTGCTGTCACTACCCTCAAGCAAATCACGCAAAATCCACCTCCTTTCAAGTTGATTGCAGATGGAAAGAGCATACTACAGACAGACACAAGTGATGAATCATGGGGTGCCATCCTTCTTGAAGAACTCAATGGAAAAGAATACTTTATCGCTTACGCTAGTAGACATTTTTCTGACACACAAAAACACTACCATAGCATGTTCAAAGAAATCTTAGCGGTAAAGAATGGCATCAAAAAGTTCGAGTACCATCTCATTGGCAACCACTTCCTCATCCGAATGGACAGCTCAGCCTTCCCCAATATTCTCAATTTCAAAGGAAAAACTGTTCCCGAAAAGATGTTACTCAGATTAAAAGATTGGTTTTCCAAATATGACTTTTCAGTTAAGCATATAAAGGGATCCCAGAATCTCATTCCAGACATGCTCTCCAGACTCTCCAAACTAGAACAACCTCTCACCTTGATCTCCACAACATTTCATTTTCCAGTTATCTTCATGGCTACATCCCTACCTCCAGAGGCTCTCACCAAGAAAACCTTTCCTTTTGACAAAAACTTCTCCACTATCTTTGCCATCCAAGAATTTGCAAGAAAAGCTGTTTATCGTTTTTTCATGAAAGCTTACCTTGTCATAGACTCCTTTCCATTTTCCACCTTCCACCCAGAAAATTTGTTTCTCACTGGTTTAACTCTTGATCCATCTCAAGAAATCACTGAAGATGAGTTATGGTACATGTGGTGCTTAACTGCTCTCTATGCAACCAAACTAATCCTCCCAATCACTCCCACTTTAAACCATCTCCTTAATCCAGACAAAGCAACCTCTCTTACATGGACATTACTTGAGTGGTTTTCACCAATTCCCTGGTGGAGAAGAAAACTCCAACAGCTATCAGAAATCTACAACCTTGAACGTATGCCATCCTCTGAAGCACAAATGTGGACATCTGTGTTTATTATTCACATGCCTTATTTCCAACATCCAGATACACATCTCTTTTGGACACAGGATCAGGTATACGAATGGTTCACCGCACCACACCCAGCCATCATTGACAATGAAATCCAATCTACGCTGCATAATTATCTTCACTAGTTAAACCACCAAACCCCGCCACATAAGGATATCTTTCACACCTCCCTAAGCCCACAACATGACCTCATCATGATCCCTACTCCATCCGCCAGATCCAAACCAAAATCCACAGGCATCCTCATCAAAGAAGAAAAGCCACACTACACTGACTTCCTCTTCCAAGATTCTCAAGACCCTTGGGAAGAATTTTTTCCTCTCAGCCAACACCTTCACGAGTTTCCCCAACCAACAATGGACGAACCAGGACCCTCCCAGCCAGGACCATCAACTCAACCTTCCAGAACTCCAGCTCAATCCTCCAAAGTTGACAAAGCCACCCAAACATCACCTCAGCCCAGACGAAACCCAAGAGACAACAATTGTCGTTACCCACCTTGCCGTGGTCCCCACTGTAAGCATCCAAAGCTCTCCAAAACTTTTTTTCAAAAGCGTCATCACTTTGGTGATACGGACCCAGATGAGACGGAAAGCTCCTTCGAAGACGATTACATGAATCTCCGCTCTCCATAAAGTAGTTTGTCTTGTTGTAATAATGTTTTACTTTATGGTTTTGTCTTTTATGATTTTGTCTTGTATAATTATTAAAGTTGTAAAAGTCCTTGTAAGTATGCTTTATCTTTTGTAAAAGTCCTGATCGGTAGGCTTGGTTTTCTAAAAAGGTGTGCTAGAGGATATGATCACTTGAGAGATCATGTTCTCAAGGATACGTGTCTTTTTACTTTTGCTTTTGAAAAAGATAGAGGTCCTGTCCTATCTTCCTGAGATTTCTCCTATATAAGGAGTTATCTCCTCTCCTGTAAGATATAGAAGTTTGAAAGCAATAAACTCTCGTGTGTTTCTAACCCATGAATTTCTAAACTCTCCTCTCTCTCTCTACAAATGAAGGTTTAAGGAAACGAAAAGAAATAAGGATTTTAAATTTGTTCATTTTGAAACTTAAGGAAGTATGCTCTGCACTTGCCTCTAGCGAGGATCCTGTGCATCAGAAAACTTTTGATGATTTCTTATCTAGTTTGGTACCCTGTTCTAGACTAACGGAAAGTCTATTTTGGGTTGTATAACCAAAGATAAAAATATTTTAAAAGTTTTTCTGGTTCTCCATTTGAGTATATCGACGGGAAACCGACGACGTAAATTCCAGAGGTGATCCTGAATAGGCATTAGTCTGGTCTACACTGTCGGATAACAAGTGAAAAAGAAAAAGAAAAAACCTTCTCATCCAAAAACATCTTGCAAATCTTTTCCTCCACAACCTCCATCCCAAACCTCTTGTCCACCCAATAAGATCATGCCTAATGTTTTCAAGTCAATCTTATGAGGAATCATTCCCTCCACTTGAAAAACAAACAAACGCACAAACCAGAGTTATCTCAAAACCTTTTGTTCAGTCCCCAGTTACAGCCTCTGTGATGAGAACCATCAAGGGACCATTAAAACTTCAAGTGATCCTTTGCACATTCATGAAGGCCCAATTACAAGAGCAAGAGCCAAAAAGATGCAAGCTGCTTTAAATGGATTAATTGAGAAAATATGGATTGAAAATGCAATTCAAGATGAAAGACATCATGAATTGGGCTTGAAGAGAAGACAAGGCATTGTGGGCATTATTCAAGTCATTGGGCAGCCAAATACACAAGTTGTATCAATGCAGAAAGGTCAAATTCGGAATAAAAACTGTATTGATTGAGCCAGAATTAAAATGCAAGCTATATACCGTTGGAAAGATAATTAAGTTAGCTTTCCAATAAATTTTACAAAGCTGGATTTGGAGTTCTCTAGAAGGAGTTATGACCAATTCTTTACAGCTTGTTCAAACTTGGGATTTTCAACGAATCCTTTGTTTTTCAACTTATTTGTTTGTTTTGTTTCAAGCTTGTCAATGTGTAAGGTAAGTCTACCATCAATGATGGTGGGCTAACATTAAGTTTGTCAATGATAGCATTAATTATAGTAGGCTAGCATTAAGTTTGTCAAAGATAGCATTGATTATGGTGGGTTGGTGAAGACTTTTGAAACATCTTTTGACAAACCTACTTGGAGGGTTGTTCCAATGTTTCCATTTCTATTTTTAGGATCTTGGGTTTCTTTTAGCCTATTTAAATTCAGCAACCTTGGTATGTAAGGAGATTAGAGATTAATGTTATTTGAATTTGAAAGATTATTCTTTCTTTGGTTCTTTTGAGAACTAGTGAACTTATCAAGAATTTGCATTCTTGTGGCGTTCCAAATTTAGACTTATCACTCACCTCTCATCTTTTTCTTGAGTGTGGCGTCAATACCATTCTCTATACCTTTGGTTCATGTTTTCTTAACCATTGGGTCAAGGTTTTGTTTGTCTTAAATCTATTTAGAACTTTCTTGGGAAGTTGAAACTACAAATTAAGTGTGGGATTGAAAGTTTCATTGTGGGATTCGCATCACTCTGGGCAACTTGAAGAACCAAAGCAGTATGAAGCTGTTTTAAACTGGCAAACCAAAAATACCAGTGCTCAGAACTAAACTCTCCAACAACTCGGAATGAAAATTGATCGAGTTGCTAGTCAAGTCTCCCACACTAAAACCAAAGTGGATTCAATCAGCAATCATCTTGATCAGATGTACATACATCTACAAGACCGTATCTCTGTGCTAGATACCGATCTTAGACGAATGATCAACAATCACATTTGGGATCCAGAGTTTAACAAAAAGGAAGCAGAGATCAGAAAACTCAAAGCTAAATTTGCAAGAATTGATGCTGAAAAGACTCGTCCATCACTTTTTACTCAATCACAAACCACACCAGTATCTCCTCCAATGTTTGAAACTTACGCCCCTTTCTACACACTATCCAGGCCTTAACAACATGTTTACAACTAGTTCTTTGGATTCTCACACCTTCAACCAACTGCTCAACCAAAGTCATCTTCACCCAAAAAATCAAAGTCCAAAGTCAAAATTTCATAACCAAAGTCAAAAGACACTTCATCCTCATTTGTTCCTCCAGTACCTCCAGAAGATTCACCAAAAGCCACTCTTAAACCTCCTAAAAAAGACAAAGGACCAATGGATCAGTATCATTATCATGCTGTTCAAAACACATCATCTGACTCCTCCGAACCAGAAACAATATATAAGTCAAACCCATCAAACTCAAACCCATCTTCCTCTTCTTCATCCACAAACTCAGTTGGTATTTCCACTGACTCTGAATCAGAATATGCTAACATTACGAGCATATTAATGGCAACCAAAATTAAAGATCCAAGTGCTTCAACTTCGACACCTATTGTTGAAGACAGTTCTTTTGATGATGAAAATAAAGCATCTCAGATTGAACCAGTGCCACCACCAGCTCCTGATCACTCAACAAAACCATCTTCAGCATCTTCGTTCACATTTGATGACATTCCCCGTCACAAATGGCCTGCTAGACTTCAAGAATTTATTGCATGGATTGATCTCCAAGGAACAAAGCCAAATGCTCAACCTCAAGCTGTCCTTCGTGAATTTATGGCCCGATCTACGAGTTCTTTACGAGACTGGTTAGAAAGCTTGGGAGAATACTGACAGCTCCAATTCATGCAATCACCAATTGGTACAGCACTCAATATCATCCATGAACAATTCATCGGTGAAAAAACAGCATCAACCGATGCAGACAGAAAGGAGTATCATTAGATGAAGTGATGTTTTTCGTTTTTTCATGAAAGCCTACCTCATGGCTGACTCATTTCCATTTTCTACTTTCATCCCGGAAATCTGTTTCTTACAGGTTTAACCCTTGACCCATCCAGAGAAATCACTGAAGACGAGTTATGGTACCTCTGGTGCCTAACTACTCTCTATGCCACCAAGCTCATCCTACCCATCGCCCCCACTTTGTCTCATCTTTTTAATCCAGACAAAGCTACCTCTCTCATCTGGACATTACTTGAGTGGTTTTCACCAATTCCATGGTGGAGACAAAAGCTCCAACACTTGTCAGAAATGATACCAAAATAGAGAATCAGGAAAACTTTCATTTTCTTGTCGGGTTATACAACCCAAAACAGACTTTCATTGGTCAAAATAGGGTACCAAACCAGATAAGAAATCTACGAAAGCTTTCTGATGCACAGGATCCTTGCTAAAGGCAAGTGCAGAGCATATTTGCTTAAGTTTCAAAATGAACAAATTTAAAACCCTTATTCCTTTTCTTTTCTTTAGGACTTCATTTGCAGAGAGAGAGAGAAGTTTTTAGAAGTTCATGGTGAGAGAAAAACACATGAGTTTATTTCTGGCAAACTTCTATATTTTACAAAGGAGGTGAGAGTTCCTTATATAGAGGAGGAATCTCAGGAAGATAGGACAGGACCCCTATCTTTAAAGTAAAAGTAAAGTTACATGATTACACACCTTTAATTATTACAAAGGGACAAAAGAGCTGTTGATGGAAAATGACTTGGGACTGATCACTGTCGGAATCATCAGAAGATTGTTGGAGTGCGAACACTGTTTCATCATTGGGTTCATCTTGTTCAGAGAAATAATATTCCAGTTCATCTTGTTGTGGAGAGTAATCTGTAAATAGCCTGAAGATGTTCTACAAGACGAATGGACTTGGCTCTTTTGTTGGGGCAGTCTTTGGCAAAATGACCTTTTTTCCTGCAGATAAAACATCTGCTGGATTTTCTTCGTTTGGAGTCTTTGGAATCAGGAAAGCTATCATTTTCTCTCGGGTTATACAACCCAAAACAGACATTCGTTAGTCAAAACAGGGTGCCAAACCAGATAAGAAAACGATCAAAAGCTTTCTGATGCACAGGATCCTTGCTAAAGGCAAGTGCAGAGCATATTTGCTTAAGTTTCAAAATGAACAAATTTAAAACCCTTATTTCTTTTCTTTTCTTTAGGACTTCATTTGCAGAGAGAGAGAGAAGTTTAGAAGTTCATGGTGAGAGCAAAACACACGAGTTTATTTCTGGCAAACTTCTATTTTTACAAAGGAGGTGAGAGTTCCTTATATAGAGGAGGAATCTCAGGAAGATAGGACAGGACCCCTATCTTTAAAGTAAAAGTAAAGTTGCATGATTACACACCTTTAATTATTACAAAGGGACAAAGATGCTTTAATAAAGCATGACTTTGACAAAAGCTTAAAGCAAAAGCAAATGTAAAAGCAAAAGCAACCATAATTACAACAAGACAAAACGAGACATAATGATGACAACAAGACAAATCACAACAAGACAAATAACTTTTATGGAGAGTGGAGGTTCATGTAGTCATCTTCGGAGGAGCTTTCCATTGCATCGGGATCTGTATCACCGGAGTGGTGCGGTTTGCGGAAAAAGTTGCTTGGAAGCTTCGGACGTTTAGGATGTTGGCAGGAGGGACCACGGCATGGTGGATTAGGGCAATGATAGGCTCGTGGAGTACACTGTGAAGTATACTTAGGGGAAGTCTGGGTGGCTTTGTCAACTTTAGAAGGCCGAGGTGATTTTTTGGAAGGTCGGGTTGATGGTCCTGGTTCGGAGGGTCCAGGTTCATCCATTGTTGGTTGGGGGAACTGATGAAGGTGTTGGCTGAGAGGAAGAAATTCTTCCCAAGGGTCTTGAGAATCTTGGAAAAGAAAGTCAGTGTAGTCTGGCCTTTCTTCTTTGATAAGGATTCCTGTGGATGGTGGCTTGGATCTGGCTGATGGAGTAGGGATCATGATGAGGTCATGTTGTGGGCCTAAGGTTGTGTGAACGATATCCTTATGTGGCGGAGTTTGGTGGTTTAACTGATGGAGGTAGTTATGTAAGGTAGGCTGGATCTCATTTTCAATGATGGCGGGATGTGGTGCAGTGAACCATTCGTATACCTGATCCTGTGTCCAAAAGAACTGTGTATCTGGGTGTTGGAAATAAGGCCTGTGAATTATGAACACGGATGTCCACATTTGAGCTTCAGAGAATGGCATACGATCAAGGTTGTAGATTTCTGACAGGTGTTGGAGATTTTGTCTCCACCATGGAATTGGTGAAAACCACTCAAGTAATGTCCAGATGAGAGAGGTAGCTTTGTCTGGATTAAGAAGATGAGACAAAGTGGGGGCGATGGGTAGGATGAGCTTAGTGGCATAGAGAGTAGTTAGGCACCAGAGGTACTATAACTCGTCTTCAGTGATTTCTCTGGATGGGTCAAGGGTTAAACCTGTAAGAAACAGATTTTCAGGATGGAAAGTAGAAAATGGAAATGAGTCAGCCATAAGGTAAGCTTTCATGAAAAAACGGAAAACAGTTTTTCTTGCAAACTCTTGGATGGCAAAAATAGAGGAAAATGTTTTATTCAAGGGAAATGGTTTTTTGGTAAGAGCTTCGGGAGGTAAGGATGTAGCCATGGCAATAATTGGAAAGTGGTATGTGGTGGAAATTAGAGTGGGAGGTGTCTCTGGTTTTGAGAGTCTAGATAGCATATCAGGGATAAGGTTCTGGGATCCCTTTATATGCTTTACTGAGAAATCATATTTGGAAAACCAATCTTTTAATCGGAGTAACATCTTTTCTGGAACAGTTTTGCCTTTGAAATTGAGAATATTGGGGAAGGCTGAGCTGTCCATTCGGATGAGGAAGTGGTGACCAATGAGATGGTACTCGAACTTTTTGATGCCATGCTATGGTAGTGCTGCTGTGTGTCAGAAAAATGTCCACTAGCGTAGGCGATAAAGTGTTCTTTTCCATTGAGTTCTTCAAGGAGAATGACACCCCATGATTCATCACTTGCGTCTGTCTGTAGTATGCGCTTTCCATCTGCAATCAACTTTAGAGGAGGCGGATTTTGCGCAATCTTCTTGAGAGTAGTGACAACATCTGTGTGGTCATCATTCCACTCAGGAGGCTTTTTCTTCAATAAAGCCGAGAGGTGACGAGTGTAGTGGTCCACATGTGGGATAAAGTCTCTGATGTAATTGATAATTCCAAGGAATTGCTGGACCTGCTTTTTGGAAAGTTGCTGATCTGGAAAGTGAAGCAACTCTTGGGCAATGTGCTTTCCTGGCTGGTAATGGCCATCTTTTATGATCATACCAAGAAATTCGATGGTATCTGTGGCAATGGTGCTTTTCTTGGCAGATAACATGATTCCATGACTTTGGACAATATCATAGAACTTGTTGAGCAGGTGGTGATGGTCATCATGTGATCCTGAAAAAAGTAAAATATCATCAATGTAAATTAATGCATTAGACAGGAGAGGCTGAAAGATTTTGATCATGGATTTTTGAAAAATGGATGGGGCAGTTTTGAGACCAAAGGGTAGGACCGTCCATTGATATTGGGCATTAGGAATGCAAAAGGCTGTCTTATATCGCTCAGAGGGTTCAATGCCTAATTGCCAAAAACCTGATTTTAAATCAAATTTTGAAAAGATCTGGGCATTTTTGAGAAAAGTAAACATGCTTTGTCGGCGAGGTAAGGGGAATTTGTCATCTTGCAAAAACATGTTTAAGGGCTGGTAGTCAATGACTAAGCGTTTCTTTCCTCGAACAATTTCAGAATGCTTTTCAACATAAAAGGCTTGGCAAGCCCATTGAGAGGTTGTGGGCTCAATTAACCCTTGGGCTAACAATTGAGAACATTCCTGTTGGGCTAGGAGTAAGTCAGATGGACTCATTCCTGGATGAGTGGCTTTGGTGGGATTAATGTCTTCATTAAGTTTGAAGGGTAACTTAACAAAGAAAGACTGATTTTTCCACAAAGGGTTTGGATGGGTGAACTCAGAATGAGATTCCGGACAAAAACTCAAAAGCTTAGTGGAAATATCCTGATATGATGGAGGGGTTTCAGACAGATTGTAGAGTTTCAAGATATCTGTGAATGGTTTGAACATGGACTTGACTCGAATTCCATGAGGAATGATTTGAAGGTGTTTGATCTGGTGAAGGATGTCAAATCCTAACAAAATATCTTTATTAGGAAGAGTTGAACCGATGACTTTGGTCCAAATGACACAATTAGGGAAAATCTGGATACCAATGGGTTTCTTGGTAATCAAAGAAGTGGTGAACAGGTTGCCATTAACAGCTTTGAAATGTTCTTCAGACTAGGTCCAGGAGTCTGGTGGGAGAATATGAGGGTTTAACATACTGCGTTGTGCACCAGTATCGATAAGACCAATTGCTGGAATGGGCCTTTGGAATTTTGAAGGCAGGATTTGGAGTTTGATGGAAAGTATAGGAACTGTAGTATCAAGGGACAAGAGCTGTTGATGGAAAATGACTTGGGACTGATCACTGTCGGAATCATCAGAAGATTGTTGGAGTGCGAACACTGTTTCATCATTGGGTTCATCTTGTTCAGAGAAATAATATTCCAGTTCATCTTGTTGTGGAGAGTAATCTGTAATAGCCTGAAGATGTTCTACAAGACGAATGGACTTGGCTCTTTTGTTGGGGCAGTCTTTGGAAAAATGACCTTTTTTCCTGCAGATAAAACATCTGCTGGATTTTCTTCGTTTGGAGTCTTTGGAAGAAGAAGACCGCTTTCTGAAGAATCTGTAAGGTTTTCTGGACCTGCGGGGTCTGGATGAAAATTCTGGAGATTTGAACTTTCGAAAATGCCTTTTCTTTTTGGGACTGCAATCACAATCCTTCTTCTGTTTGCATTTGATTTGAATCAGTCCTTAGAGAATTTGCTACTCGATTTACGGGTGCTCTAAGAGATTGGTTTGACTCTCTTGGTCAATACAGACAATTGCAGTTTGTTCAATTACCAGAAGTCTCTAGTGCTCTTGCCATTCTTCATGATCAGTTTTTAGGAGACTCAGCTGCAGCCTTTGAAGCTGCACGCCGAGACTATCTCAGCATGAAATGTTGCTCCCTCGACGCCAAGGATCTTGATTTCCATTACAAGCGCATGTCCCTGTTATTCTATAAGCTTAATGGATTCAACGAGCCTACACTAAAGCATGTCTTTCTGGCCTCCCTACCAGAAGAACTCCAACCCGACATCCAGCGGCAGCTCACCGCCTCCAATCTTGTCATTGACAATATCTCTCTTGGCAAAATTTTCCAACTCGCCAAAACTTGTCTTGATAAGCTTTGTGAACATAAACAATTCTTCAAGGACTTGTTGAAAGACAAAGAACCATTCAAAAGTGCCTGCAAAAAGCCTTATCTGCAAATCAAATGCAAACAGAAGAAGGATTGTGATTGCAGTCCCAAAAAGAAAAGGCATTTTCGAAAGTTCAAATCTCCAAAATTTTCATCCAGACCCCGCAGGTCCAGAAAACCTTACAGATTCTTCAGAAAGCGGTCTTCTTCTTCCAAAGACTCCAAACGAAGAAAATCCAGCAGATGTTTTATCTGCAGGAAAAAAGGTCATTTGCCAAAAACTGCCCCAACAAAAGAGCCAAGTCCATTCGTCTTGTAGAACATCTTCAGGCTATTACAGATTACTCTCCACAACAAGATGAACTGGAATATTATTTCTCTGAACAAGATGAACCCAATGATGAAACAGTGTTCGCACTCCAACAATCTTCTGATGATTCCGACAGTGATCAGTCCCAAGTCATTTTCCATCAACAACTCTTGTCCCTTGATACTACAGTTCCTATACCTTCCATCAAACTCCAATGATAGCTTTCCTGATTCCCTATTTGGTATCAGAGCCATACCCTCTCCATTTTCTCAAAGTGGTATAATTTAAGTCTTTATTCCTGTTTTGATCTTTAGTCTTCAGGCGCAGAGAGAACTCATCCCTCATGGCTTCTACTTCATCCACTCCTGTTACTCTTTCTTCTACTCTTTCTTTGCCTAAATCTTGCACTTCCCATACTGCTGATAAAATTGAAAACCTTGTTGAATACTCCTATATTCCCGAGTCAGCTCAAATAAGTGAATCCACCTACCCTCTTATTAGCCCTTATCATTTGTACAAACGACCCAACTCCTTTACCCGCAGCATCCGTACCCTTATCTCTACTAGACGGCCACACCCTAAAGAATATATCCAGTCTTCTCGTCTGGATCAGTGTGCTCTCAAAGCCACCTCTGCTGAGCAATATGTCACTCTGGAAATTCCTTCAGAGCTCATTTCAAATTGGAAACGTGAAGGATACACTCATCTTCATCTAGGCGGAATACGGCTAATCCTTACCCTTCATGGGCGCAAAGGTTTACCAGTTACAGCTCGTATTGCTCTCCTGGACACTCGGTTTAAACAGTACCAAGATGCTGTTATCGGTACTGTACTCACAACCCTACATGCTGGCAGTGTCTTACTCACCTTTTATCCAAACTTCAACCTTTCCCTTCAAGACGCTAATCTACCCACAACCCTGAAAGTTCAAGTCCAGATCCAAGGTGCTAAACAAATCTCCACTGCTAAAATAGCCACCCTACACCATCAACTGGTCTATCGGCTTCAGAATCATGCCTTAGATCTACCCACTCCAGAACACCACTCTGACACTCTCATGGTGTTAGCTGAATCTGACCAAATTCCAACCATCATTCAGATCCCCAGGCAGATTCCTCGCCAAGAACTCCTTAAGCTTATGCCTCTTGAATGGATCTCAAACTATGAGCAGTTCCATAACAATACAGCCCCAGTTCAGACATCTGAAAGTATGTTTGAAAGGCGACCAGATGGCACGGTCAGAATGACCTTTAAACCACCTCCCAGTGCTCCTCAAGAGCCTCCTCGGCTCTCTTTCACTTATTCATCCATGATCACAGCTGTACAGACAGCTCAAGAAGATTTACCTAATACAGGGTTCAATTCCGACGGTTTCCCTGTTTATCCAGCCAAACAAAATGGACATTTCCTTTGGGATGTCCCTGGTTCCGGCCACTGTGACCCAGATTGTCCCTGCTGGGATGATTGGGAAGAGGATGATGATTATGTAACCAAAAGGAAAAAGAAACCTAAGAAAAAATCTCATGCCTCGTGTCACCACAGTACTCCAAAACCACCACAAGATCCTCCTCCTCCATCAGCTCATTTACCTCTCTATAAAAAAGAACTCCAATGGCTTGCAAAACGTTGCACTTCCTGATTCCCTATTTGTATAACCCGAGAGAAAATGATAGCTTTCCTGATTCCCTATTTGGTATCAGAGCCATACCCTCTCCATTTTCTCAAAGTGGTATAATTTAAGTCTTTATTCCTGTTTTGATCTTTAGTCTTCAGGCGTAGAGAGAACTCATCCCTCATGGCTTCTACTTCATCCACTCCTGTTACTCTTTCTTCTACTCTTTCTTTGCCTAAATCTTGCACTTCCCATACTGCTGATAAAATTGAAAACCTTGTTGAATACTCCTATATTCCTGAGTCAGCTCAAATAAGTGAATCCACCTACTCTCTTATTAGCCCTTATCATTTGTACAAACGACCCAACTCGTTTACCCGCAGCATCCGTACCCTTATCTCTACTAGACGGCCACACCCTAAAGAATATATCCAGTCTTCTCGTCTGGATCAGTGTGCTCTCAAAGCCACCTCTGCTGAGCAATATGTCACTCTGGAAATTCCTTCAGAGCTCATTTCAAATTGGAAACGTGAAGGATACACTCATCTTCATCTAGGCGGAATACGGCTAATCCTTACCCTTCATGGGCGCAAAGGTTTACCAGTTACAGCTCGTATTGCTCTCCTGGACACTCGGTTTCAAGATGCTGTTATCGGTACTGTACTCACAACCCTACATGCTGGCAGTGTCTTACTCACCTTTTATCCAAACTTCAACCTTTCCCTTCAAGACGCTAATCTACCCACAACCCTGAAAGTTCAAGTCCAGATCCAAGGTGCTGAACAAATCTCCACTGCTAAAATAGCCACCCTACACCATCAACTGGTCTATCGGCTTCAGAATCATGCCTTAGATCTACCCACTCCAGAACACCACTCTGACACTCTCATGGTGTTAGCTGAATCTGACCAAATTCCAACCATCATTCAGATCCCCAGGCAGATTCCTCGCCAAGAACTCCTTAAGCTTATGCCTCTTGAATGGATCTCAAACTATGAGCAGTTCCATAACAATACAGCTCCAGTTCAGACATCTGAAAGTATGTTTGAAAGGCGACCAGATGGCACGGTCAGAATGACCGTTAAACCACCTCCCAATGCTCCTCAAGAGCCTCCTCGGCTCTCTTTCACTTATTCATCCATGATCACAGCTGTACAGACAGCTTAAGAAGATTTACCTATTACAGGGTTCAATTCCGACGGTTTCCCTGTTTATCCAGCCAAACAAAATGGACATTTCCTTTGGGATGTCCCTAGTTCCGGCAACTGTGACCCAGATTGTCCCTGCTGGGATGATTGGGAAGAGGATGATGATTATGTAACCAAAAGGAAAAAGAAACCTAAGAAAAAATCTCATGCCTCGTGTCACCACAGTACTCCAAAACCACCACAAGATCCTCCTCCTCCATCAGCTCATTTACCTCTCTATAAAAAGGAACTCCAATGGCTTGCAAAACGTTGCACTTCCTGATTCCCTATTTGTATAACCCGAGAGAAAATGATAGCTTTCCTGATTCCCTATTTGGTATCAGAGCCATACCCTCTCCATTTTCTCAAAGTGGTATAATTTAAGTCTTTATTCCTGTTTTGATCTTTAGTCTTCAGGCGCAGAGAGAACTCATCCCTCATGGCTTCTACTTCATCCACTCCTGTTACTCTTTCTTCTACTCTTTCTTTGCCTAAATCTTGCACTTCCCATACTGCTGATAAAATTGAAAACCTTGTTGAATACTCCTATATTCCTGAGTCAGCTCAAATAAGTGAATCCACCTACTCTCTTATTAGCCCTTATCATTTGTACAAACGACCCAACTCCTTTACCCGCAGCATCCGTACCCTTATCTCTACTAGACGGCCACACCCTAAAGAATATATTCAGTCTTCTCGTCTGGATCAGTGTGCTCTCAAAGCCACCTCTGCTGAGCAATATGTCACTCTGGAAATTCCTTCAGAGCTCATTTCAAATTGGAAACGTGAAGGATACACTCATCTTCATCTAGGCGGAATACGGCTAATCCTTACCCTTCATGGGCGCAAAGGTTTACCAGTTACAGCTCGTATTGCTCTCCTGGACACTCGGTTTAAACAGTACCAAGATGCTGTTATCGGTACTGTACTCACAACCCTACATGCTGGCAGTGTCTTACTCACCTTTTATCCAAACTTCAACCTTTCCCTTCAAGACGCTAATCTACCCACAACCCTGAAAGTTCAAGTCCAGATCCAAGGTGCTGAACAAATCTCCACTGCTAAAATAGCCACCCTACACCATCAACTGGTCTATCGGCTTCAGAATCATGCCTTAGATCTACCCACTCCAGAACACCACTCTGACACTCTCATGGTGTTAGCTGAATCTGACCAAATTCCAACCATCATTCAGATCCCCAGGCAGATTCCTCGCCAAGAACTCCTTAAGCTTATGCCTCTTGAATGGATCTCAAACTATGAGTAGTTCCATAACAATACAGCTCCAGTTCAGACATCTGAAAGTATGTTTGAAAGGCGACCAGATGGCACGGTCAGAATGACCTTTAAACCACCTCCCAATGCTCCTCAAGAGCCTCCTCGGCTCTCTTTCACTTATTCATCCATGATCACAGCTGTACAGACAGCTTAAGAAGATTTACCTATTACAGGGTTCAATTCCGACGGTTTCCCTGTTTATCCAGCCAAACAAAATGGACATTTCCTTTGGGATGTCCCTAGTTCCGGCAACTGTGACCCAGATTGTCCCTGCTGGGATGATTGGGAAGAGGATGATGATTATGTAACCAAAAGGAAAAAGAAACCTAAGAAAAAATCTCATGCCTCGTGTCACCACAGTACTCCAAAACCACCACAAGATCCTCCTCCTCCATCAGCTCCTTTACCTCTCTATAAAAAGGAACTCCAATGGCTTGCAAAATGTTGCACCTCTACAATCTCCTCACCTGTTCCAGATCCATCTCCACCTCTGAGTTGTATGATGTTTTCATCTGCTTCCTCAGATTATTCTTCCTCTTTTCCTCCTTTAGACACCCACACAGATTCCCAACGAAATGTTGTGTCCAAACCTTTTATTCCATCACCCATAACCTCAGCTGGTCATCTTGAACCACCCAAACCTTTTGAATCTGTCCTCAACTGGCAAACTCAAAATGCCAGAGCCCAGAATGATACTTTGTTGAACATAAATTCCAAAGTTGAAAAAATCAGTTTACGAACTGAACACCTTGAAACGAAGGTTGACTCCATCTCTGCACAACTGCAGCAGATTCACCAGAACCTCCAGTCCAGAATTGTTCAACTTGATTTTGAGTTGCGAACTATGCTTGCCCAACGTTACCATGGCCCAGAATTTGATCAAAAAGAAAGGGAGATCAGACGTTTAAAAGCTGAGCTTGCTCAAATTGAATCTGACAAACAAACCTCTCGGACTGAACCATATGTTAATATTCCTTCTGATGTTGAAGAAGAGATGCCTGAATCTTCTGCTACCAACCAACCTCCTTCGGCCCAAACTCCTTCATCCAGTCAAAAATCATCAAATGGTCCCTGGTTTACCTTTGATGATATCCCATCCTATAAATGGCATGATCGTCTTAATGAAATGTCTGCCTGGATTGATCTCCAAATGCTCAGATCAGGAGCCACTACTGAATCAGTCCTTAGAGAATTTGCTACTCGATTTACGGGTGCTCTAAGAGATTGGTTTGACTCTCTTGGTCAATACAGACAATTGCAGTTTGTTCAATTACCAGAAGTCTCTAGTGCTCTTGCCATTCTTCATGATCAATTTTTAGGAGACCCAACTGCAGCCTTTGAAGCTGCACGCCGAGACTATCTCAGCATGAAATGTTGCTCCCTCGACGCCAAGGATCTTGATTTCCATTACAAGCGCATGTCCCTGTTATTCTATAAGCTTAATGGATTCAACGAGCCTACACTAAAGCATGTCTTTCTGGCCTCCCTACCAGAAGAACTCCAACCCGACATCCAGCGGCAGCTCACCGCCTCCAATCTTGTCATTGACAATATCTCTCTTGGCAAAATTTTCCAACTCGCCAAAACTTGTCTTGATAAGCTTTGTGAACATAAACAATTCTTCAAGGACTTGTTGAAAGACAAAGAACCATTCAGAAGTGCCTGCAAAAAGCCTTATCTGCAAATCAAATGCAAACAGAAGAAGGATTGTGATTGCAGTCCCAAAAAGAAAAGGCATTTTCGAAAGTTCAAGGATCCTGTGCATCAGAAAACTTTTGATAATTTCTTATCTAGTTTGGTACCCTGTTTTAGACTAAAGGACAGTCAGTTTTGGGTTATATAACCTAAAATGAAAATGTTTTACAAGTTTTTTGTTCCCCATTTGAGTATATCGGCTGGAAACCAGAACTTGCGGGCTACTGGCCTTAAGGACAGACTTCGTTCTATTGTAGATCTGGTGTAAACAACGCCATATACTTCTTATGGTATCAGAGCCTAATTTGTTTCCTACCAAAATGGTATGATACAAGTTTGCTTCTAATTCTTTTCCAAATAGAGCCTTCAAAGACAAAGAGAATTTCCTACTCATGGCATTAACTTCCTCCAACGAAGCTTCTACTTCTTCTGTCATCACTCCAGTTTCCCTTTCTTCCACCTTTTCTCTACCCAAATCTTGCTCCAAGCACACTGCTAGTAAGATAAAAAATTTAGTTGAATATTCCTATATCCCTGAATCTGCTCAGATCAATGAATCCTCTTTTCCACTTCTTCGCCCTTATCATCTTTATAAACACCCACACTCTTTTACTCGCAGTATTCGCACTCTTGTTTCCACCAAAAGACCACATCCAAAAGAATATATCTAGTCCTTCAAATTGGATCAGTGTTCCCTTCAGGCTACTATAGCTGAACAATATGTCACTCTGGAAATTCCCCCAGAGCTGATTTCCACCTCGAAAAGAGAAGGTTATATTCATCTCCATACCGGAGGAGTCAGACTAATCCTAACCTTACATGGTAGGAAAGGACTATCGGTCACAGCCAGACTTGCTATGTTGGATACTACGTTCATCCATTACCAGGATGTTGTTATTGGTACTGTCTTAACCACTCTTCATGCTGGAAGTGTTTTACTCACTTTTTATCCAAATTTCAACCTTTCTCTTCAAGACCCTAATCTTTCCACTGCCTTGCAAGTCCAAGTGTAAATTCAAGGTGTAGAACAAAATCTCTTCTACCAAAATTGCAACTCTTCACCATCACTTGGTCTATAGGCTTCAGAACCATATCTTAGATCTTCCTACACCTGAGCACCACTCTGATGCCTTTATGGTAATCAGATTAGATCCCTACCATCATCCAAATTCCAAGACAAATCCCTCGACATGAACTCATCAAACTCATGCCCTTGGAATGGATTTCCAATTATGAAAAGTTCCACACCAATACTTCTCCTATCCAAACCACAGAGAGTATGTTTGAGAGAAGATCTGATGGAATTGTCCGAATGACATTTCGACCTCCACCAACAGCACCAGAGGAGCCTCCATGGCTCTCATTCACTTATTCTGCAATGGTTACTGCTGTTTAGACAGCTCAAGAAAAGCTGCCAATCACAGGATTCAATTCAGAAGGATATCTTGTCTACCCTACTAAACTTCATGGCCATTTCCTCTGGGATACCCCGGGATCAGGAAATTGTGACCCATATTGTCCTTATTGGGATGATTGGGAGGAAAATGATATTGACCAACAACGGAGAAGAAAACCTAAAACTCTGTGTTCACATCACCAACCTAAACCACGTCATAATCCACCACCACCACCAGCTCCTTTACCCGTCTATCAAAAGGAACTTAAATGGATTACAAAAAATTGCAAAACCGAACTCCTATCCAATATTCAGCAATCTACACCACCCATCTAGCCTATGGCTTGTATGATGTTTTCATCAACCTTACAGGATTATTCATTCAATTTCCCTGCTCTCGAAACCCACACCGATCCATAACGAAAAGTCATAACCAAACCCTTTATTCCTTCAACCATAACTCCCGTAGGCCACTTGAAGACCCCAAACCTTTTGAAGCTGTTCTCAACTAGCAAACACAAAATGTCAGAGCTCAAAATGAAACCTTGGTTGATATCCATAAAAAGGTTAATCATATCAGTTTACGAACTGATCATATTGAGTCTAAAATGGATTCGATCACTTCCCAGATGCAGCAAATTTACCAAAATCTTCAATCCAGAATCTCTCAACTAGATTCGGAATTAAGAGCCATGCTGAGTCATAGCTACTTGGCCTAGAATTTGATCAAAAAGAAAAGGAAATCCGAAAGCTGAGAACAGAACTCGAACAGATCGAGTTGGAAAGGCAACAACCAACCTTATTTACCACCTCTTCACCGTTACCTCCTATCAGCCTTCCATCCTTTCACACCTATGCTTTCTCCAATCAAGCCCCAAGACCCGTCCAAATTATTTGGTATGACACATACTTTGTTTAGAAAGCATCCTCTGCCGAAAGCATCTAGATCCACATCTCATCCTCATCCCCAACCCAATAAACAACCTTTCCATCCACATTTGTTTATCACAGAACCGCAACCACCTATCTATACCCAACTTCCTCCTCAACCAACACCAACTCAGGCCAAAGATAAATCACCAATGCAACAATATAGTGCACAGATGATCCCAGACCCATCCGATACAAACCAAACTTCTGATTCCAATCTAGCCGTTTCAACCAATTCATCTGAATCTGAAACAGACTCTTCCCTTGAATCTTCCATCTCCTCTAGTGATTCTGAAAAATCTTATGATGATATCACTAGAATCCTTATGGCCCAACCTGAAGACACTGAGCCTGCTCAATCCTCAAGAACTACCCATTCTTTGAAATACCCTCAGATATTGAGAAGATCAACCCGAAGCATCCTCAGCTCTAAACTGGGTTGCTCAATCCCACAATGATCATAAACCTTCAAATGGTTCATGGTTCACTTTTGATGATATCCCTACAGTTAAATGGGGAGATCGATTATCCGAAATGGCTGCTTAGACCGATCTCCAAATGTTAAGAGCAAATGCTACTACAACATCAGTCCTTAGAGAACTTGCTACCCATTTTACGGGATCTTTAAGAGATTGTTTTGATACTTTAGGAGAGTACAGACAATTACAGTTTGTGCAACTACCTAATGTCTCAACTGCTCTTACTGTCAATCACGAACAATTCATTGGAGAATCCAAAGCAGTCTTTGAAGCTACAAGAAGAGACTACCTCAATATGAAATGCTGCTCACTCAAACTTTAAAGATATTGATTTCTATTATAAATGGATGTCAATTATGTTTTATAAGCTCAATGGGTTCAATGATCTGACTCTCAAACATGTATTTCTGGCATCTTTACCTGAAGAATTGCAATCAGATATATAGAGGCAACTTACGAGTCTCAATCTCACCATTGACAATATTTCCTTATGAAAGATCTTTCAGATCGTCAAAGGATGTTTGGAAAAATTATGTGAACATAAACAGTTCTTCAAAGAATTGTTAAAAGCTAAAGAGCCTTACTTACAGATCAAATGCAAGAAAAAGAAAGATTGTGATTGCAGCACCAAAAAGAAGAAGAATTTCTGAAAATTCAAAAATCTGGACTTGTTTCCGAGATCAAAATCCAGGCGAAAATCATATAGGTTTTTCAGGAAAAGATCTAGTTCTTTCATAGAACAGAAAAGGAAAAAGTCAAGTCGATGCTTCATTTACAAGAAGAAATGCCATTATGCTAAAGATTGCCCCAACAAAAAAGATAAAGCCATCAGACTTCTTGAGCATTTACAAGCCACCACTGATTATTCTCCTCCAGAAAGAGAAGCTGAGGTGCCTTATATAGAAAATCATCAAGGACAGGACCCCTTAAATGATTATAATCGACAAACAGGCACATGCTTTTAGAAAGTAAAGTGATGAGAACCATCAAGGGACCATTAAAACTTCAAGTGATCCTTTGCACATTCATGGAGGCCCAATTACAAGAGCAAGAGCCAAAAAGATGCAAGCTGCTTTAAATGGATTAATTGAGAAAATATGGATTGAAAATGCAATTCAAGATGCAAGACATCATGAATTGGGCTTGAAGAGAAGACAAGGCATTGTGGGCATTATTCAAGTCATTGGGCAGCCAAATACACAAGTTGTATCAAATGCAGAAAGGTCAAATTCGGAATAAAAACTGTATTGATTGAGCCAGAATTAAAGTGCAAGTTATATACCGTTGGAAAGATAATTAAGTTAGCTTTCCAATAAATTTTACAGAGCTGGATTTGGAGTTCTCTAGAAGGAGTTATGACCAATTCTTTACAGCTTGTTCAGACTTGAGATTTTCAACGAATCCTTTGTTTTTCAACTTATTTGTTTGTTTTGTTTCAAGCTTGTCAATGTGTAAGGTAAGTCTACCATCAATGATGGTAGGCTAACATTAAGTTTGTCAATGATAGCATTAATTATAGTAGGCTAGCATTAAGTTTGTCAAAGATAGCATTGATTATGGTGGGTTGGTGAAGACTTTTGAAACATCTTTTGACAAACCTACTTGGAGGGTTGTTCCAATGTTTCCATTTGTATTTTTAGGATCTTGGGTTTCTTTTAGCCTATTTAAATTCAGCAACCTTGGTATGTAAGGAGATTAGAGATTAATGTAATTTGAATTTGAAAGATTATTCTTTCTTTGGTTCTTTTGAGAACTAGTGAACTTATCAAGAATTTACATTCTTGTGGTGTTCCAAATTTAGACTTATCACTCACCTTCTCATCTTTTTCTTGAGTGTGGCGTCAATACCCTTCTCTATACCTTTGGTTCATGTTTTCTTAAGCATTGGGTCAAGGTTTTGTTTGTCTTAAATCTGTTTTAGAACTTTCTTGGGAAGTTGAAACTACAAATTAAGTGGGGGATTGAAAGTTTCATTGTGGGATTCACATCATAAAGCACACCTTTTGAGAAAGTAAAGCACATCGACTAAGACTTTTACATAAGACAAATTAAAGCATGACAATGATAGGATAGGGCTTTTATCACTTTACAAACGACATAATGGCAAGCGACAAGCCAACGTGAAAAAAGCAAAATAAATAAAGACAAACTAAAGCATGACAAGCATGACTCATGCTTTAATTATTACAATCTAACTTTGAAAAAAGCAAAAGATGCCAAGTTGCATGAATTACGGAGATGAGAGATTCATGTAATCTTCATCTGATGAGCTGTCAGTTTCATCTTTATCTTTTGAAAAGAGGACTTTGAGTGATGGACATGGAGTTTCTGGTGGATGTTGATGATCTGGTCCACATGGTGGCCAAGGGCAAAATATGCTGCGCTAAGAAGAAGATGGATGTTCATTGGAGCCTGTTGGCGTGCTAGAACTGGCTTTATTTGTAGGATCATCTAGGGCATGTGCTGGTGGAGTTGGTTGGAGGTTTTGAAGGTGTTGGCTTAATGGCAAGAATGCTTCCCATGGGTCTTATGCATCTTGGTATAGAAAATCAGTGAAGTCTGGTTTTTCTTCCTTGATCATTATTGATGAGAACCATCAAGGGAATACCATTAAAAGTTCAAGTGATCCTTTACACATTCATGGAGGCCCAATTACAAGAGCAAGAGCCAAAAAGATGCAAGCTGCTTTAAATGGATTAATTGAGAAAATATGGATTGAAAATGCAATTCAAGATGCAAGACATCATGAATTGGGCTTGAAGAGAAGACAAGGCATTGTGGGCATTATTCAAGTTATTGGGCAGCCAAATACACAATTTGTATCAAATGCAGAAAGGTGAAATTTAGAATAAAAACTGTATTGATTGAGCTAGAAGTAACGCATAAGCTATATACTGTTGGAAAGGTAATTAAGTTATCTTTCCAATAAATTTTACAAAGCTGGATTTGAAGTTCTCTAGAAGGAGTTATGACCAATTCATTACAGCTTGTTCAGACTTGGGATTTTCAACGACTCCTTTGTTTTTCAACTTCATTTGTTTGTTTTGTTTCAAGTTTGTCAATGTGTAAGGTAAGTCTACCATCAATGATGGTGGGCTAACATTAAGTTTGTCAATGATAGCATTAATTATAGTAGGCTAGCATTAAGTTTGTCAAAGATAGCATTAATTATGGTGGGTTCGTGAAGACTTTTGAAACATCTTTTGACAAACCTACTTGGAGGGTTGTTCCAATGTTTCCATTTATATTCTTAGGATCTTGGGTTTCTTTTAGCCTATTTAAATTCAGCAACCTTGCTATGTAATGAGATTAGAGATTAATGTTATTTGAATTTGAAAGATTATTCTTTCTTTGGTTCTTTTGAGAACTATTGAACTTATCAAGAATTTGCATTCTTGTGGCATTCCAAATTTAGACTTATCACTCACCTTCTCATCTATTTCTTGAGTGTGGCGTCAATACCATTCTCTATACCTTTGGTTCATGTTTTCTTAAGCATTGGGTCAAGGTTTTGTTTGTCTTAAATCTGTTTAGAACTTTCTTGGGAAATTGAAACTACAAATTAAGTGTGGGATTGAAAGTTTCATTGTGGGATTCGCATCAATTATGCCCATAGATTTAGGTTTGGAAATTGTTGAAGGAGTGGGGATCATAATAATATCATATTATGGACCTAGAGAGGTGTGAGAAATGTCTCTGTGTGGAGCAGGTTGGTGGTTTAGTTCACAAAGGAAATTATAGAGTTCCTTGTGGACTTTATAGTCTTGTTCAAGGATGGATGGGTGAGGTGTAGTGAACCATTCAAAAACTTGGTCTTGAGTCCAGAAGCAATTTGTGTCGGGGTGTTTGAAGTATGATCTATGAATAATGGACACAGACGTCCACATTTTTGCTTCTGATGATGGCATACGTTCCAAATTATGAACTTGAGACAATTGTTGGAGTTTCTGTCTCCACCATGGAATTGGAAAAAACCATTTAAGGAGTGTCCAGATGAGGGAGGTTGATTTGTTGGGATCGGGCAGATGATCTAAGGTGGTTGTGACTGGAACAATCATAGAGGTCAGTAAGGCACCAAATGTACCATAATTCATCTTCTGAAATTTCTCTGGAAGGATCCAAGGTTAAACCTGTAAGAAACAAGTTTTCTGGATGGAAGGTTGAAAACGGAAATGAGTCTGATAAGAGATATGCTTTCATGAAAAACCTAAAAACAGCTTTTTTGGCAAACTCTTGGATGACAAAGATTGTGGTGAAAGTTTTTCCAAGGGAAATGTTTTTTTGTAAGGGCTTGTGAGGGAAGAGAAGTGGCCATGAAAATGACAGGAAAATGGTAATCTGAGGACATGAAAAACAAGGATTTGTCTGGTTTAGCAAGTCTTGAGAGCATATCAGGAATAAGGTTGTGGTCTCCTTTTATTTTTGGTGGTGTCGCCTATCTATCCATCATTTCATCAATAGCTTCAGCTATGTCTTAAGTTGATGTGATCCAAAGTACTCAAAGCATTAAAGATCGGAAATGAAGCAATGCAAGGATTTGTTCAAGCTACCTTGGACAATTCAATTCAAATTTAATTTAAAAGAGACCATTCTTCAAGATGGGCTTGAAAGAGGAAAAAACAGCCTTGGTATACTTGATTCAAGCTAACGAGGTGGTGAGCATCGTAGAGGACAATTTTTGAAGTAGAAAAAGGGTTGGAAAAACAATTCTAAAGATGAAGCTACATTCCTTATGTTGAGAGCTTCGAAATGGTATATTGTGGGCTCAAATCCGACATCATATGCCTAAGTTATGGTATGTTTAAAATCAATAGCTCTATAGGCTAGGGCTTATGCGGCTCCAAGTTTTTAGTTTTAGGATTTTTTTCATGTTTTAAAGTTCAATTAGGGTTAGCCACCTTATATAAACACTCTTTTATGTTCTTTAAATAGACTTTTGGCAACTTATCAAAGGAGTTGCTAACCTTTGTGGCGTCTTATTTAGCAATATGGGTTCTTGAGACTATTTTTAGTGCGCATGGTTTGTTGTTTTTGACCCAAGATTGAATAGGCATCTTCTCATAGCTGAAATCATCTCTAAGTTGAAGCAGCTCTAAATTTAGCGCGTGAGATGAGTTAGAAATACTTGTGTAGCATGTATACATGAAATAATCCATGAACTCTGGATAATGATAGAGGAAGAGCAAGTTCCTCCTTTGATTGATGAGTTAGAAATATACTTGTGAAGAATCTCAAAAGGGCCAATAAACCTTGGGCCCAACTTTCCTTTCTTACCAAATCTCATAGCTCCCTTTATTAGGCCACTTTGAGAAATACTCAATTGCCAACTTCAAACTCTAAGTTCCCCCTTTGATTGTTTGCATGACTCTGATATGAGGACAGTGCCTATAACAGCATCTTGGTATTGTTTAAATCAGGTATCAAGTATAGCAAGTCGAGCTGTAACCGGTAATCCTTTTCTCCTATGAAGGGTAAGGATTAATCTGATGCCTCCAAGTTTTTCTGATTCCCCATTTGAGTATATCGACTAGAAACCAAGGTGTGCGAGCTACTGGTCCAAAGGAGAATTAAATCTAAACCTAAACTTTAATGGAACCACGACCCAATGCTTATTGAAAGCATGAACCTTGGTATGTGAGGATGCCACAATCAGCTATGAATGATCTGATTGATAAGTCAAGAGTTTGAACGCTATAAAAATCCAATAAGTTCAAAGAGAATTGATCTTACTTTGTTTATTGGATTTGGTTAGTTATAAGAATTTTTGGAAATAAATCCTAAACCAAAATCAAATCAGAATCTAAATCTAAGCAAATAGGTAAGAATATAAATCAAATCAGAATCCTAATCTAAGCGAATAGGAAAGAATCTAAATCAAATCAGTATCCTAATCTAAGCAAATAGGAAAGAATCTAAATCAAATTAGAATCCTAATCGGCTTAAACGCCTTACATTACTTATAATGGAAACTCAACAATTAAAAGAGAAATAACTGATTTGTTTCTCCACTAGCCTCCTCAAGAAATGGGAAAGTATCCGAAAAAGGAAAATAATATATTTTCCCGCCATAATGTGCAAGCCAACTTCCTATTTCATGGAAGTGATTATTTGGAAACTTTAAGAGCCTTAATCATGCATTTATCATGTCCGATTCCTTCAACAGGCCTCCACGAATTTGATTAAGCCCAAGTTGCTTAAATCAACTCATTATGCGCTTCTTTGAATTTCTTTGCTCAAGCTCTTGTAACGGGTCTGACAGGAACTTGAATAGGATCTGAATATGCCTCATCCCCTATGCTTGTGATAGTTTTGTCCTCAATCTCATCATATGTAACTCCTTTGTTTGCTTTGAAATATTACCATTTAATGTAATATCAATATTACTTATTATTAGAATGGAATCATATAAAATAGTGTCATATATAACAAGGGAGTTAGATAAGTAAAATTAGAGAGAAAATTATTACTTTTGAATTGTACACCAAAAGCAAGGTCTTACTAACGTAATATTTATTTTTTTTCTTTAAAATCTGAATGGGTTCAAATTATTTGAATAACATATTGGTTTTTTTTAAATATCTGAGCATAATTGGCATCTTGTTTATTTTTATCAATAAAAAATCTTAAAAATTATTATTTGACATTTATGTCCTCTTAAATCAAAATAAAAAGAAAGAAAGGAATTAGGCTTTATAGTTAATGAAACAAGTATATTTTATAGACATATTTTTAGAATATAATATTTAATTTTAGTATAGACCTTTTTTCTATTTAAATAAAAGTTACAAAAAATTACTTTTTTCACTTAGATTTACAAAGACATTAGTTGCAAAAAGCAAACAAGTAAATTTTTTAAAAAGTCTGAAATTAGTAAAATTACAATCTTCAGACATTTAATTATGGAACCCTAAGTTATCTAGTCAAGCATAACTAATTTAAATAGAGCTATGTGTGTAGTTAAACAGATTCTTGCTCACCAGATTTACCGTCACTGAGGTAATTGGCTTTGTCTTCATATGTGTCTATGCTTACTTGTTTATTTAATCAATTATAACTAGTTGTGCTTAGGGTAGGTAAAAAGTAGGCCCACAGGCTTTAGGCCTGACATACTGCAAATGGGCCTGTTAAGGGCTTATGGAAAATGCCTAGGTCAATCTTAGGTTTTATAATTTATAAATAAAAAATAAAGATCAATTTTTTTTCAAAAAAAAAGAGAAGAAAACAAAATGCCAAATTTCCCAAATCACAACAATCCCTAAGATTAAACAAGTTGTGTTTTTTAGTATTTTATGTGTTATACTATTAGCCTATTTTTGTATTGGATAATCATATTTAATTTAAGTGTTATTTTTCCTCCTTTTAGTTTATTAAAAATTTACAGAAGCTTGTCTAAATTTGGATGGGCCTATTATCAAGCCTGCATAGCCACCAACTTCCATAACAAATAGAATGTGTATAAATTGTCATAATTGTTGTGAATTTTAAGGTTAAAAATAAATTTGGGGCTTGTTTATTAAATGTTTGAAATTTAAAATTTTATTAATTTTCGACATTTATACCTGAATAGAAAAAGTGAATTTTTGTAACTTTTATCTGAATGGAAAAAAGTCTAAATGAGAAGTAAACACTATATCCCAAAAGTATTTATATTAAATATACTTATTTCCTCAACTATAAAACCTATTCCTTTATTCGTTTTGAGACGTAAATGTAAAATAATTAAGTTTAAGATTTTTTTTTTAAAATAAAGGTGCCACTTATACTTGAATATTAAAAATTTTAAGAAATTTTTGTTCAAATCAATTTAGACTTTATATAATAAGATCTCAATAAATTAATGATTATTAAACCGTCTGGACTTAGTGTAAATTTCATAAACCATTGAGCTTTGAACTTGAGTGTTTACTATGTTGGGATTTTACAATTTCAGGAACTTTTTCTTATCGGGGACAAATATGGTCTCAATATGCCAAAATTTTAATCTAAGACTAAAACTCAAAATTCTTTAAAATTTTAATAATTTTAATTAATCTTATCTTTCAAATTAAATTGTTTCTATTAAATTGTTTCTACCGTCAATCAAGTAAAAAGAAAAAAAACACGAAAAATTGTTTCCATCATAATGTATGATCATCTTTCCATATTCGAAGAGAATTTTGTAAGGATAGTATATTCATAATAAGCTTACATAGCGATAGCCATATTCTGAAATCATTTCCATAACTAGCCAAAATTGAATATTCGAGAGAAAAAAATGGATTAGCATTTTTTTGTGTGTTTTTCTCTTCAAGATAAAAATAATTAAATAAATTAAAGCATTGAGAAAGAAGAGTGAAAATCTTGGTAAAAATAGTTAATAAAAGAAAATTTTAACAATAGATGGAGCACTAAAAACTAAAAATTCAATTTTAGCCTTTCAATTTGCTTAAAGTCGTGTGCCATTAGATCATTAAAATCTACTTGGAGAGAAATTAAAAGGAGAATATCATGATAATCTATAAAATTTGATTGTACTAGTAATCAAACCTAAAAAACTAGCAAATTACAATATTATTTTAGTTATAAAATGCAACAATTTCTAATGTAATACAAGAACAATAAGTCAATCCAAATTAGAACAATTCAAAGTGGCCTTTATCCTCTGAACAGTAGAGCTAATGAGTGTATTGACAGTAGCCACAGATTCCATGTTGAGTTCTTTTGACGATGATGGACTAGAAACTAATATCTGGAAAGCAACCGTAAGAAGTGAACCACCAGTCCCAATCCCAGTCTCAGTGCTTGTTGAGGCTCTATAATGATCTCTTTGACGACCATCACTAGATATTACAAAACCTGAGGGTAGTATGGGAATATTTGAAGAGTCATCTCCGCTTATTGCCAAATTCATGGATGGTATGTCAATTGGAGCATAGACTACCATTGACCCTAACTTATCTATGCAACTTTCTTGAAGCATCAACATGTTATCCTCGGTGGGGATGAAAGGCTGCATTACATGCTCCACAAATAAATTATACAAAAACGAATTAGTAAGTTGATTTCTTAAAGCTTATTTAGCAAACAAAATTAGAAAGCTTTTGTTATAAATATAAACTACCCAAATAATCGATGTACAGTTGCCTAAATGAGAACCGTTTGAGATATGTACAATCTCTTGCACAGGGCTTCCATTGGAAAGCACATCCCACTGTCACATAAAATATATTAATCAATTACTAATAGAGAAAAAACCATCAATACCACCCTCAACAATTTGTTTATACATGCGCAAAGATTCCCTTTTGGGTTCATAAATGGTCACGTAGACTTTCAAGGTTTGTCCTGAAATAGGTCTTTTTGATCATTTTCGAAATCATAGAGGTCTATTTATAACAAAAACTTTGTTCTTGTGAGAATGAATTGTTACCTGCACTCGCATTTTCTCATCTTTGAAAAAATTGAAGACATTATGAGATGGTAATGGAAGCCAAAGGGAGGTAGCAGCACTGACAACAATTCCACTTGGCTGGCCGTGTCCTAAGCTTTTACGTACAGAGACTCGAACACCACTGTTGTTTACTTCAGATAACTGAGGAAAATCTAATTTCCCTGACATGCTCAACATTGAACAAAAATTCTTCACCATCCTATGCGCAAGCTTCATTAAGCTCTTTCTACCTTGAGGCAAATTTATCACTGACCATAACTTATATAATTAATTAATCAAATTTTTTATTTTAAGGAACTAAATATTAATGGATAGCTAGATCTATCAGAATTGCACTTTATATAATGTTAAAAAATTTCAAATCAGAAAAAAGTGAGTAAGAACTTTTACATTGATGTAAAAGAGTGAGTCTGTACTTAATTTATAAAATGAAAACGTCTGCATTTGACATGATTCAATAAAAAATAATAATTTAAGTATATATACAGTACCTCCTCCAACCTCATGAATACTTTGTGAGTTTTCAGCTAGTAATCTCTCACATGTTCTCTGAAGAGTGACAACCCACCTTTCCGCTCCATATGCACAATTGTTGCATATAAGATCTCTGTAAAGCCTATGAGTTTGGGTTTTATCATCTACTTCTACGTGTTCTAGCCACGTAACCTACATGCAAATAGCAAATAATTATACATGTATTATTAGATTAATAAAAAATATATATATATTAAAAAATTGCTATTACATGCAGAAGAGAATCAAAATCAAATAAAACAATGCTATTTTGCGCCCGGTGTGAATGGCTCGAATTTTGCCAGTATAGGTCAAACAGCAAAATGACCCATTATGATAGGGTTGCCATGTTGTTTGCCCCCATCACAACTCGAGGTAATTCTAAGAGAATGAATAATATTAGGAATCTCAATATTTGAGTATCAATTGATGTGGTAGCTTATCTATACTTGTGTTATCATGTTAAACATTAATACATGTGATGTAGTTATTAACTAACCTAATATAATAGTTACATATAAACTGTTTAGTTAGTTGGGACTTAAATATTGAGATCCTTTAATAATTCTAGTTTATCTAGACAAACCAAAATTCAAAATGATAATGTTTGGTGAAAGTTTGGACAAATTAATTGGCTTTCCACCTAATCATCTTGATAATGCTATTAATTACATTTTACTTACATTGGAACACCCATTGGTCATGTCTTGAATCATGAAACCAGAAGGAAGCCTCCAACAATGAGAAGATGAAATATTATCTTTCGGCCATTCATAAGATACATCCACTATAACCCACAAGCCTGGCTCAATTTGCTGACAATGGCGAAGAAAGTAATACTCCCGAGGTGACACCAAAGGAGAAAGAATGTGCATTTGTTCGTGCATCTACATTCAATTAGAATCTTGAATTGTATTAAATTTGATCGCTATATATACTGATGATCCACACACACACACATATATATATCAGTTGTGGCCACCCTCATAATGCGGACATGCTGTTAAACAATGCAGCTTAGTAGAGTGAGTTTTCAATGCACTATAAAACCTTGCAGTTTATTACTATGTTTGCACTGACTCTATTAAATTGCACGGTTTTAGCAGCATGTTTGCATAAAAAATAAGGGCGTCCGTACTAGAGAATGACTATATGTGTGTGTATCAAGGTAATTAAATGTATATATAACTTACCAACTGCAAGCAACCATTTCTATTTCCATTGATTCCAGGTTCGAGAACTTGAATTGTCCTTGCTCTGGAAACAATTGTTGGGAAAAGATCCACCCATTTATCCTATGAAGAAATATATGTGTATATATGTCTTAATTAGAGCCATGCCGTTGAACATTTGGATTTTACAAAATTTAGATTCACCATTTATCTTAGCTATCATAATTTCCAAAATAAAATCATAGCACACAATTATTAATTATGAGCACTAACCGAATCTAACAACATGTCAACCAATTGCATCCCATTCATGGTCACCATTCCTGAATATTTTGATGACTCCACACGAGCACTTGAAGTTTTAAAGTGATTAGCCCTTGGGAAAACTTTTTCATAGCTTTCAGGGTGAATGACATATCTTTCAATATTTGTTGATGATGGAGGCTTGATCCATAAAGGCTCATTGATTCGCATAAGCCTAATTAGTTCATCCATGGCATTAGTAGCAGTCTCCATCATGAGTGATTGTTCCAAATCATTGATTCCTTTAAATTGTAGATTAAGATCAAGACCAATATCCATTTCTTGATGAACAGGCAAAATTGGTTGTGGTAGGACATTTTGATGTTCCAATATTACTGATCCAGGAAGAGACGGCATCAATGACGAGTTCATTTGACTATTGGCTTGCCTATGTACTTGGCAAGAAGGTTCGATACCTTCTCATGCTGTAAAAATAAAATTAATCTTATCAGTCAATTGATTTGTGTATTAAAACATTAATTAATATAAGTCAAATTCAAAAGAGTGTAAATAAATGCTATTTAATCATAATACGTACACAAATAACAAATTTTATTAGGCTTATGAAAAGACAAGAATTTAGTGTTGAGTTCTAAATCAGTGGTTGTTGACAAGCAAAATATAAAAATAAAATTAAAAATAAATCTTGACCAATGATTCAGTATTCAATAAAATCTCTGTTTAGTACTAAGTTCTAATCCTTTATGAAATTCATTCTTATTATTATTCTGTGCATGTTTTTGGAAATAACATTATTGAATTCAAAAGTAATAACCTCTTCTTTCAACTGCGAGTTTTCTAATTGTAGTTTTTGTAGACTACGTTGACGTTCTTCTATTCCAAAGGGAGGGCCACCACATGATGGGCAAATCACATTCTTCAGTGCCTCTCTAATTGCTAGGTTTTCACACTGTACTCTTTCATTTTCTGCCCGAAGCACCGAGTTGTTAGCTCGCTCATTCTGAGCCTACAGTAGTAGCACAAATAATTATAAAGGGAAATATTTAACAAAATATTGACAAAAACAATGATAAACCATCAACAATGTGTCATCGTTTCAAAATTTTAGTTTAGCTTAGCCCAGCCAAGCTTGCTTTTTCTATGAATAATTAATCAAGAATTAAATATCGATTAGGCAAAACAATATAGAAATGATTATTAATTAATTAAAAGAAACAACCAACCTTAGTTTGAGTCCTCTTATTTTGAAACCAAAATTTGATTTGTTTTAGATCCAGGCCTAATTCCTTACTCAATTGACGACGTTGGTTTTCGTCTGGGTGAGGGCAGTCCTTAAAAAATCTTAATTACAACAAAAGACAATTTGTTAGAGAAAATGCTAATTGATTATTTCAAACTCGAATTAAAAAAAAAAACTAGTTGAAAGAGTCTGTATAGTATATTTTTTAATATTAGGCAAGCGAAATAAATGAATCCTAATTGTTGATCTAGTGTTTAGCAAAAAAACAGTAAATTGAAACCAACTTACTAAGCTTCTATGGAAAATAAAATTAATGACTTAAAAACCCCTTCTCAACGAAGATCAAGTTAATATTTATAGGATTATGGATCTTACGCTTCAAGTGTCTGTATCTGGTGAGTTGTGTGGCGATTGCATGTTATCTTTCCCTTATTTTGAGAATTAGTAGCATCTTGTTCATCACCTAAATCATCACTGTTTCCCATAACAAAATCCATTATCAGCCCTCGAGACAACTAAAAAACTAATCTGATATGCAAATTCACTGTCTTTTTTTTGGATAAATTGGTTATCTTGTTCTTATGTTTAAATGCAATACATTCAGCAACTGAGCATATATGTATTCAGATCTTACAAACCCAATTCCATATAAAGAAAGCAAAATGAAAACACAAAACAAAAAAGAATAAGATTACGATTTGTCTAGAGATTTTTTTCCTCCTTTTGATAGTCTCTAATTTTTGCTGCTGGTATTATTATTATTCTTATTTGTTTAGTTATTTTTCCTTGTAATGAACTACACATTTACCCCTGTAATAGCTAAAACATAATCAAAGTCAGCGAAAATCAAGGAAAGTGAGATTTTGTATTGCATCAAAATTACCAAATATGATAAAAGGTTCAAAAGTTAATGTTTTAGTACTCATACCCAAATACTATGTTAATTGGCATTATTATCAAGACACATTATTTCCTAATATATATGCAATTTTTATTTTATTTTTACATTTCCTGGGTACGTTCTTTGATCTTATATATATGAAAATAAATAAAAAATTATCATAACTTTTTTATGAAACTAATAGAACTCTTATTAATTAGTTGAACTTTTTTGAGTTTGTCAGAAAAGGAATTTTCCTCTTTATGGAATTCTTTTATTAGAAAAAAATCCATGGTTTTTGACATCATCATGTATTGATTGCATACCATGTTTGTCATTTTATTGTTTCTATATATTTGAAATGCATTCACCGTACACATGAAATGAAAATTACAGTAGTCAAAGTTAGTTAGTTTGTTTGACCAACATTATTGATTGCTGTATAATTTTAGGTAGGACGATTTTCGATTTACAAAAATCACTTCATTGCTAAAAACAAAGGTGATATCCTGTATATTTCAAGTGGAATAATTTTAGCAATTCATTGCTTGTAATTAATTTCATCATGTATTGTAATGTTTGTACAAATTAATGAGGCATGATATAATTGATTGATTGAAAATATAAAATAATATAATAAATCATATGGATCATGTGATATTTTACTTTAATCACCCACATGATGCTACTTTGATTAGTTACTCCATTTTATTACCATAAGTAATTATAAAAAACATAATAAAATTTTCAAACACTTTGTTAATTTTGTTATAAATACTTGATTATCTTTTACCACATTATTTCAGTCAATAATAGAAGTTTAATTTCAATTAACTATCAAACTAGTAAAATAGGAGTAGTAGGTATAAAAGTTTTTGGCGCATAGACATGGGCGCCGATATTATTTCAATGAGATATTATTTCAATGATAAGGATTGATGGTCGAAAATATAGTATCATTTTCTACCGAATCCTAAAAATTCTACAAGTTTTGAGCACTTTAATTTTAATAAAATTATTTATTAAACCTTGCCTTAAATATTATCGTTATTGTGTATAGATGAAAGCAAAGGGCATTCTTGTGGAGGATTGTTCCCAATTAATGAGTTATTAACGCAAAACACACAAACACGAAAACTGACCAGCAACAATGATTAAATTAAAAACCCTATCTACACTTCATGAAATTAACTCAAACTTTCTAGATTTTCTAAAGAAACACTAACAAACACGCACACAAAATTTGGGGGATTTGGAGTTGATTTAGTATATAAACTAAATTAAAAAGTTTAAAGCAAAAAATCAAAAATTGTAGAAAACAATTTTAAAGAAGTTGAATTATGATACGAAATATGATTAGAGAATCAGTCACTTTCTTTTGAAAACAACAACCCTAAAATGATTATAAGCTCAATTATCTTGACCTTTCCTTAGTTGTCAAGAAAAACAGGCTCTTTACTTAATCTCTTTCCAAGAAACAATCCAGAACAAGCGCTCTAGATTTAATTTTATGAAAGCATTAGAATCAAGAACAATATAGGCTGAATCAAGAAACAAGCACATAAGCTCGGTTTATTAATGTTGAATTATATTCCACATGTAATCAAATGAAAATATTCCATAATCTTGATCACAATCTACCACTTTGGTTTAGTTCTTTGACAACTAACATATCAAAAACCTAAGCTAGCAATCAAATCACCATCAAATTCACTAGTTGGGCACCTAAATATACAAGATATCAATTCTTGAACACTAAAATCAGTGAAATATAAAATCAGTGAAATTCTGATTCTGAAACTTTAATAATAAAAATTCATGTCTAGGGTTCTAAAATCAACCCTAACCAATAAAAGGACTACTTATGCATGTCTAAAAACTAAATGAATATCAAATCCATTAAAAACTAAATGAAAGACAAGAGAAACAAAGGCTCATTGATTAAATTATAGCTATTGCAGCCAAGTCTTCTATCCAATTTACCCATGATTAGATTGATGACAAGGCTGTCACAAGCACGTAGGATAAGGCATATTCAGATCCTATTCAAGTTCCCATCGGACTTGTCAAAAGAGCTCGTGCAAAGAAATTCAAAGAAGTGCTTAATGGTCTGATTCAAGCAACTTAGGCTCAATAAATTTTGTGGAGGCCCATTGAAGGAATTACACATGGTATTTAGACCACCAAATGCATGATCTAGGCTCTTAAAGTTTTTGAATGATGACTTCTATGAAATCAACAAGTTGGCTTGCAGCTAATCGATATTTCTCTTAAAAATATTTTGGGATAAAGTTTTATTTTTAAGAATAAGAATGAATTTAAGAAATGAGTTAAAAGATTATGAACATTTTTTTAAGATCTTTGAAATCTTCACAAAAAGATATGTTTCTAAACTTTATAATTTTTTAGGGGCAAATTTGTTATTTTGAAAACTTAATTATGAATCGTGTATTTAAAACAGCTAATCGATAACTCTTGGAGAGTTTCTAGAATGTAAATGGCTAACTGTTTCTTTCAAGCAGCTAATCGATAACTATTGGAGAGTTTCTGGAATGTAAATGACTAATTGTTTCTTTCAAGCAGCTAACTGATAACTCTTGGAGAGTTTCTGCAAGGCAAACGACTAATTGTTTCTTTCAAGCAACAAATCGATAACTATTTGAGAGTTTCTAGAACGCAAATGACCTCTCAAGTGATCTTATCCTATAGCACACCTTTTTAGAAAACCAAGCCCACCGATCAGGACTTTTACAAAAGATAGAGCATACTTACAAGGACTTTTACAACTTTAATAATTATACAAGACAAAACCATAAAAGACAAAACCATACAGTAAAACATTATTACAACAAGACAAACTACTTTATGGAGAGCGGAGATTCATGTAATCGTCTTCGAAGGAGCGTTCTGTTTCATCTGGGTCCGTATCACCAGAGTGATGACGCTTTTGGAAAAAAGTTTTGGAGAGCTTTGGATGCTTACAGTGGGGACCATGGCAAGGTGGGTAGGGACAATTGTTGTCTCTTGGGTTTCGTCTGGGCTGAGGTGATGTTTGGGTGGCTTGGTCAACTTTGGAGGAATGAGCTGGAGTTCTGGAAGGTTGAGTTAATGGTCCTGGCTGGGAGGGTCCTGGTTCATCCGTTGTTGGTTGGGGAAACTCATGAAGGTGTTGGCTGAGAGGAAGAAATTCTTCCCAAGGGTCTTGAGAATCTTGGAAGAGGAAGTCGGTGTAGTCTGGCTTTTCTTCTTTGATGAGGATGCCTGTGGATTTTAGTTTGGATCTGGCGGATGGAGTAGGGATCATGATGAGGTCATGTTGTAGGCCTAGGGAGGTGTGAAAGATATCCTTATGTGGCGGGGTTTGGTGGTTTAACTGGTGAAAATAATTATGTAGGGTAGATTGGATTTCATTATCAATGATGGCTGGGTGTGGTGCGGTGAACCATTCGTATACCTGATCCTGTGTCCAAAAGAGATGTGTATCTAGATGTTGGAAATAAGGCTTGTGAATAATAAACACAGATGTCCACATTTGTACTTCAGAGGATGGCATACGTTCAAGGTTGTAGATTTCTGACAGCTATTGGAGTTTTCTTCTCCACCAGGGAATTGGTGAAAACCACTCAAGTAATGTCCATGTAAGAGAGGTTGCTTTGTCTGGATTAAGGAGATGGTTTAAAGTGGGAGTGATTGGGAGGATTAGTTTGGTTGCATAGAGAGTAGTTAAGCACCATATGTACCATAACTCATCTTCAGTGATTTCTCAAGATGGATCAAGAGTTAAACCAGTGAGAAACAAATTTTCTAGGTGGAAGGTGGAAAATGGAAATGAGTCTGTGATAAGGTAGGCTTTCATGAAAAAATGATAAACAACTTTTCTTGCAAATTCTTCAATGGCAAAGATAGTGGAGAAGTTTTTGTCAAAAGGAAAGGTTTACTTGGTGAGAGCCTCTAGAGGTAGGGATGTAGCCATGAAGATGACTGGAAAATGGAATGTTGTGGAGATCAAGGTGAGAGGTTGTTCTGGTTTAGAGAGTCTGGAGAGCATGTCTGGAATGAGGTTCTGGGATCCCTTTATATGCTTAACTGAAAAGTCATATTTGGAAAACCAATCTTTCAATCTGAGTAACATCTTTTCGGGAACAGTTTTTCCTTTGAAATTGAGAATATTGGGGAAGGCTGAGTTGTCCATTCAGATGAGGAGTGGTGGCCAATGAGATGGTACTCGAACTTTTTGATGCCATTCTTTACCGCTAAGATTTCTTTGAACACGCTATGGTAGTGTTTTTGTGTGTCAGAAAAATGTCCACTAGCGTAAGCAATAAAGTATTCTTTTTCATTGAGTTCTTCAAGGACGATGGCACCCCATGATTCATCACTTGCGTCTATCTGTAGTATGCGCTTTCCATCTGCAATCAACTTTAAAGGAGGCGAATTTTGCGCGATTTGCTTGAGGGTAGTGACAGCAGTTGTATGGTCAGCATTCCATTCTGGGGGCTTCTTTTTCAATAAAGCCGAAAGGTGGCGAGTGTAGTGGTCCACATGTGGAATGAAATCACGGATATAATTGATAATGCCGAGAAACTGTTGAACTTGTCCATTGAGTTCTTCAAGGAGAATGGCACCCCATGATTCATCACTTGCGTCTGTCTGTAGTATGCGCTTTCCATCTGCAATCAACTTTAAAGGAGGCGGATTTTGTGCAATCTTCTTGAGAGTAGTGACAGCATTTGTGTGGTCATCATTCCACTCAGGAGGCTTTTTCTTCAATAAAGCCGAGAGGTGACGAGTGTAGTGGTCCACATGTGGGATAAAGTCTCTGATGTAATTAATAATTCTAAGAAATTGCTGGACCTGCTTTTTGGAAAGTTGCTGATCTGGAAAGTGAAGCAACTCTTGGGCAATGTGCTTTCCTGGCTGGTAATGGCCATCTTTTATGATCATACCAAGAAATTCGATGGTATCTGTGGCAATGGTGCTTTTCTTGGCAGATAGCATGATTCCATGACTTTGGACAATATCATAGAACTGGTTGAGTAGTCGGTGATGGTCATCATGTGATCCTGAAAAAAGTAAAATATCATCAATATAAATCAGTGCATTAGACAGGAGAGGCTGAAAGATTTTGATCATGGATTTTTGAAAAATGGATGGGGCAGTTTTGAGACCAAAGGGTAGGACCGTCCATTGGAAATGGGCATTAGGAATGCAAAAGGCTGTCTTATATCGCTCAGAGGGTTCAATGCCTAATTGCCAAAAACCTGATTTTAAATCAAATTTTGAAAAGATCTGGGCATTTTTGAGAAAAGTAAACATGCTTTGTCGGCGAGGTAAGGGAAATTTGTCATCTTGCAAAAACATGTTTAAGGGCTGGTAGTCAATGACTAAGCGTTTCTTTCCTCGAACAATTTCAGAATGCTTTTCAACATAAAAGGCTTGGCAAGCCCATTGAGAGGTTGTGGGCTCAATTAACCCTTGGGCTAACAATTGAGAACATTCTTGTTGGGCTAGGAGTAAGTCAGATGGACTCATTCCTGGATGAGTGGCTTTGGTGGGATTAATGTCTTCATTAAGTTTGAAGGGTAACTTAACAAAGAAAGACTGATTTTTCCACAAAGGAGTTGGATGGGTGAACTCAGAATGAGACTCCGGACAAAAACTCAAAAGCTTGGTGGAAATATCCTGATATGATGGAGGGGTTTCAGACAGATTGTAGAGTTTCAAGATATCTGTGAATGGTTTGAACATGGACTTGACTCGAATTCCATGAGGAATGATTTGAAGGTGTTTGATCTGGTGAAGGATGTCAAATCCTAACAGAATATCTTTATTAGGAAGAGTTGAACCAATGACTTTGGTCCAAATGACACAATTAGGGAAAATCTGGATACCAATGGGTTTTTTGGTAATCAAAGAGGTGGTGAATAGTTTGCCATTAACAGCTTTGAAATGTTCTTCAGATTGGGTCCAAGAGTCCGGTGGGAGAATATGAGGGTTTAACATACTGCGCTGTGCACCAGTATCGATAAGACCAATTGCTGGAATGGGCCTTTGAAATTTTGAAGGCAGGATTTGGAGTTTGATGGAAGGTATAGGAACTGTAGTATCAAGGGACAAGAGCTGTTGATGGAAAATGACTTGGGACTGATCACTGTCGGAATCATCAGAAGACTGTTGGAGTGCGAACACTGTTTCATCATTGGGTTCATCTTGTTCAGAGAAGTAGAATTCCAGTTCATCCTGTTGTGGAGAGTAATCGGTAGTAGCCTGAAGATGTTCTATAAGACGAATGGACTTGGCTCTTTTGTTGGGACAATCTTTGGCAAAATGACCCTTTTTCCTGCAGATAAAACATCTGCTGGATTTTCTTCGTTTGGAGTCTTTGGAAGAAGAAGACCGCTTTCGGAAGAATCTGTAAGGTTTTCTGGACCTGCGGGGTCTGGATGAAAATTCTGGAGATTTGAACTTTCGAAAATGCCTTTTCTTTTGGGGACTGCAATCACAATCCTTCTTCTGTTTGCATTTGATTTGCAGATAAGGCTTTTTACAGGCACTTCTGAATGGTTCTTTGTCTTTCAACAAGTCCTTGAAGAATTGTTTCTGTTCACAAAGCTTATCAAGACAAGTTTTGGCGAGTTGGAAAATTTTGCCAAGAGAGATATTGTCAATGACAAGATTGGAGGCTGTGAGCTGCCACTGGATATCTAGTTGGAGTTCTTCTGGAAGGGAGGCCAAAAAGACATGCTTTAGTGTAGGCTCGTTGAATCCATTAAGCTTATAGAATAACAGGGACATGCGCTTGTAATGGAAATCAAGATCCTTGGCATCGAGGGAGCAACATTTCATGCTGAGATAGTCTCGGCGTGCAGCTTCAAAGGCTGCAGCTGGGTCTCCTAAAAACTGATCATGAAGAATGGCAAGAGCACTAGAGACTTCTAGTAATTGAACAAACTGCAATTGTCTGTATTGACCAAGAGAGTCAAACCAATCTCTTAGAGCACCCATAAAACGAGTAGCAAATTCTCTAAGGACTGATTCAGTAGTGGCTCCTGATCTGAGCATTTGGAGATCAATCCAGGCAGACATTTCATTAAGACGATCACGCCATTTATAGGATGGGATATCATCAAAGGTAAACCAGGGACCATTTGATGATTTTTGACTAGATGAAGTAGTTTGGGCCGGAGGAGGTTGGTTGGTGGCAGAAGATTCAGGCATCTCTTCTTCAACATCAGAAGGAATATAACATATGGTTCAGTCCGAGAGGTTTGTGGGTCAGGTTGAGCCATCAGGATTCTGGTGATATCAGCATAAGATTTTTCAGAGTCACTGGTGGATGTCGAAGATTCTGTTTCAGTCTCAGTATGGCTATCTAAAACGGCTAGATTTGAATCAGAAGTTTGGTCATCAGTGGAAGATGGGTGGTCAATGGTATGGGCACTGAATTGGTGCATAGGTTCTTTATCCTTGGATGTAGTAGGAGGTTGGGATTTGGATGGTTCGGGTGGTGATGGTGATGCTGGTGTATAGCCCGGTGATTGTTGGTCAGGGATAATAGTGGAGGAAGGATTGATTGTGACGGGTCGTGGTTGAGGTTTAGGCTTTGGTTTAGATTTAGGTGGTGGTGGTAATGGGTTGTCTCAAAAAAGGGTATGAGTCATACCAAACAGCTTAGAAGGCTCATACTGTCGGATAGGAGAAAGCATAGAAGCAAATGGATGGTAAGTTGGACCAATCGAAGGGATAGGAGGTGAGGAGGTAAAAAGGGAAGGTTTTTGTTTGTCAGATTCAATTTGAGCAAGCTCAGCTTTTAAACGTCTGATCTCCCTTTCTTTTTGATCAAATTCTGGGTCATGGTAACGTTGGGCAAGCATAGTTCGCAACTCAGAGTCAAGTTGAACAATTCTGGACTGGAGGTTCTGGTGGATTTGCTGCAGTTGTGCAGAGATGGAGTCAACCTTCGTTTCAAGATGTTCAGTTCGTAAACTGATTTTTTCAACTTTGGAATTTATGTTCAACAAGGTATCATTCTGGGCTCTGGCATTTTGAGTTTGCCAGTTGAGGACTGATTCAAAAGGTTTGGGTGGTTCAAGATGACCGGCTGAGGTTATGGGTGATGGAATAAAAGGTTTGGACACAACATTTCGTTGGGAATCTGTGTGGGTGTCTAACGGAGGAAAAGAGGAAGAATAATCTGAGGAAGCAGATGAAAACATCATACAACTCAGAGGTGGAGATGGATCTGGAACAGGTGAGGAGATTGTAGAGGTGCAACGCTTTGCAAGCCATTGGAGTTCCTTTTTATAGAGAGGTAAAGGAGCTGATGGAGGAGGAGGATCTTGTGGTGGTTTAGGAGTACTGTGGTGACACGAGGCATGAGATTTTTTCTTAGGTTTCTTTTTCTTTTTGGTTACATAATCATCATCCTCTTCCCAATCATCCCAGCAGGGACAATCTGGGTCACAGTGGCCGGAACCAGGGACATCCCAAAGGAAATGCCCATTTTGTTTGGCTGGATAAACAGGGAAACCGTCAGAATTGAACCCTGTAATAGGCAAATCTTCTTGAGCTGTCTGAACAGCTGTGATCATGGATGAATAAGTGAAAGAGAGCCGAGGAGGCTCTTTAGGAGCACTGGGAGGTGGTTTAAAGGTCATTCTGACCGTGCCATCTGGTCGCCTTTCAAACATACTGTCAGATGTCTGAACTGGGGCTGTATTGTTATGGAACTGCTCATAGTTTGAGATCCATTCAAGAGGCATAAGCTTAAGGAGTTCTTGGCGAGGAATTTGCCTGGGGATCTGAATGATGGTTGGAATTTGGTCAGATTCAGCTAACACCATGAGAGTGTCAGAGTGGTGTTCTGGAGTGGGTAGATCTAAGGCATGATTCTGAAGCCGATAGACCAATTGATGGTGTAGGGTGGCTATTTTAGCAGTGGAGATTTGTTCAGCACCTTGGATCTGGACTTGAACTTTTAGGGTTGTGGGTAGATTAGTGTCTTGAAGGGAAAGATTGAAGTTTGGATAAAAGGTGAGTAAGACACTGCCAGCATGTAGGGTTGTGAGTACAGTACCGATAACAGCATCTTGGTACTATTTAAACCGAGTGTCTAGGAGAGCAATACGAGCTGTAACTGGTAAACCTTTGCGCCCATGAAGGGTAAGGATTAGCCGTATTCCGCCTAGATGAAGATGAGTGTATCCTTCTCGTTTCCAATTTGAAATGAGCTCTGAAGGAATTTCCAGAGTGACATATTGCTCAGCAAAGGTGGCTTTGAGAGCACACTGATCCAGACGAGATGACTGGATATATTCTTTAGGATGTGGCCGTTTAGTAGAGATAAGGGTACGGATGCTGCGGGTAAAGTAGTTGGGTCGTTTGTACAAATGATAAGGGCTAATAAGAGGGTAGGTGGATTCACTTATTTGAGCTGATTCGAGAATATAGGAGTATTCAACAAGGTTTTCAATTTATCAGCAGTATGGGAAGTGCAAGATTTAGGCAAAGAAAGAGTAGAAGAAAGAGTAACTGGAGTGGATGAAGTAGAAGCCATGAGGGATGAGTTCTCTCTGCGCCTGAAGATTAAAGATCAAAACAGGAATAAAGACTTAAATTATACCACTTTGAGAAAATGGAGAGGGTATGGCTCTGATACCAAAAAGGAGAATCAGGAAAACTTTCATTTTCTTGTCGGGTTATACAACCCAAAACAGACTTTCATTGGTCAAAATAGGGTACCAAACCAGATAAGAAATCTACGAAAGCTTTCTGATGCACAGGATCCTTGCTAAAGGCAAGTGCAGAGCATATTTGCTTAAGTTTCAAAATGAACAAATTTAAAACCCTTATTCCTTTTCTTTTCTTTAGGACTTCATTTGCAGAGAGAGAGAGGAGTTTAGAAGTTCATGGTGAGAGAAAAACACGAGTTTATTTCTGGCAAATTTTTTTATATCCTACAAAGGAGGTGAGAGTTCCTTATATAGAGGAGGAATCTTAGGAAGATAGGACAGGACCCCTATCTTTTAAGTAAAAGTAAAGTTGCATGATTACACACCTTTAATTATTACAAAGGGACAAAGAGGCTTTAATAAAGCATGACTTTGACAAAAGCTTAAAGCAAAAGCAAAAGTAAAAGCAAAAGCAACCATGATTACAACAAGACAAAACGAGACATAATGATGACAACAAGACAAATCACAACAAGACAAATAACTTTTAGGGAGAGTGGAGGTTCATATAGTCATCTTCGGAGGAGCTTTCCGTTGCATCGGGATCTGTATCACCGGAGTGGTGCGGTTTGCGAAAAAAGTTGCTTGGAAGCTTTGGACGTTTAGGATGTTGGCAGGAGGGACCACGGCATGGTGGATTAGGGCAATGATAGGCTCGTGGAGTACACTGTGAAGTATACTTAGGGGAAGTCTGGGTGGCTTTGTCAACTTTAGAAGGCCGAGGTGATTTTTGGGAAGGTCGGGTTGATGGTCCTGGTTCGGAGGGTCCAAGTTCATCCATTGTTGGTTGGGGGAACTGATGAAGGTGTTGGCTGAGAGGAAGAAATTCTTCCCAAGGGTCTTGAGAATCTTGGAAAAGAAAGTCAGTGTAGTCTGGCCTTTCTTCTTTGATAAGGATTCCTGTGGATGGTGGCTTGGATCTGGCTGATGGAGTAGGGATCATGATGAGATCATGTTGTGGGCCTAAGGATGTGTGAACGATATCCTTATGTGGCGGAGTTTGGTGGTTTAACTGGTGGAGGTAGTTATGTAAGGTAGGCTGGATCTCATTTGCAATGATGGCGGGATGTGGTGCAGTGAACCATTCGTATACCTGATCCTGTGTCCAAAAGAACTGTGTATCTGGGTGTTGGAAATAAGGCATGTGAATTATGAACACGGATGTCCACATTTGAGCTTCAGAGAGTGGCATACGATCAAGATTGTAGATTTCTGACAAGTGTTGGAGCTTTTGTCTCCACCATGGAATTGGTGAAAACCACTCAAGTAATGTCCAGATGAGAGAGGTAGCTTTGTCTGGATTAAGAAGATGAGACAAAGTGGGGGCGATGGGTAGGATGAGCTTGGTTGCATAGAGAGTAGTTAGGCACCAGAGGTACCATAACTCGTCTTCAGTGATTTCTCTGGATGGGTCAAGGGTTAAACCTGTAAGAAACAGATTTTCAGGATGGAAAGTAGAAAATGGAAATGCGTCAGCCATGAGGTAGGCTTTCATGAAAAAACGAAAAATAGCTTTTCTTGCAAACCCTTGGATGGCAAAAACAGAGGAGAATGTTTTATTCAAGGGAAAGGGTTTTTTGGTAAGAGCTTCGAGAGGTAAGGATGTAGCCATGGCAATAATTGGAAAATGGTATGTGGTGGAAAACAGAGTGGGAGGTGTCTCTGGTTTTGAGAGTCTAGATAGCATATCAGGGATAAGGTTCTGGGATCCCTTTATATGCTTTACTAAAAAGTCATATTTAGAAAACCAATCTTTTAATCGGAGTAACATCTTTTCTGGAACAGTTTTGCCTTTGAAATTGAGAATATTGGGGAAGGCTGAGCTGTCCATTCGGATGAGGAAGTGGTGGCCAATGAGATGGTACTCGAACTTTTTGATGCCATGCTTTACCGCTAAGATTTCTTTGAACACGCTATGGTAGTACTGCTGTGTGTCAGAAAAATGTCCACTAGCGTAGGCGATAAAGTGTTCTTTTCCATTGAAAGTTGCTGATCTGAAAAGTGAAGCAATTCTTGGGCAATGTGCTTCCCTGGCTGGTAATGGCCATCTTTGATGATCATACCAAGAAATTCAATGTTATCAGTCGCAAGGGTGCTTTTCTTGGCAGCTAGCATGATTCCATGACTTTGAACAATATCATAGAATTGAGTTAACAGGTGACGATGTTCATCATGTGATCCTGAAAAAAGCAAGATATCGTCAATATAAATCAATGCATGATGGAGGATGGTTTGGAAGATTTGGACCATTGATTTTTGAAAAATGGATGGGGCAGTTTTGAGGCCAAAAGGTAGAACTGTCCATTGGAAATGAGCATTTGGAATGCAAAAGGTAGTTTTATATCGCTCGGAGGGTTCAATGCCTAATTGCCAAAAACCTGATTTTAAATCAAATTTTGAAAAGATTTGGACATTTTTTAGAAAAGTAAACATGCTTTGTCTACGGGGTAAAGGAAACTTGCCGTCCTGTAAAAACATGTTTAATGGCTGATAGTCAATGACTAAGCGTTCTTCCCTCGAACAATTTCAGAATGCTTTTCAACATAAAAGGCTTGGCAAGCCCATTGAGAAGTTGTGGGTTCAATAAGTCAGAAGGACTCATTCCTGGATGAGTAGCTTTGGTTGGGTTAATGTCTTCATTCAGTTTGAAAGGTAACTTAATGAAGAAAGACTTATTTTTCCACAATGGGTTTGGATGAGTGAACTCAGAGTGGGATTCTGGACAGAAACTCAAAAGTTTGGTTGAAATATCCTGGTAAAACGGAGGGGTTTCAGACAGATGATAAAGTTTCAAGATGTCAGTAAAAGGTTTGAACATGGACTGGACTCGTATTCCACGGGGAAGGATTTGAAGGTGTTTGATTTGATGAAGGATGTCAAAACCTAACAAAAGATCTTTATTAGGAAGGTTTGAGCCAATGACCTTGGTCCAAATGACACAATTGGGGAAAATTTGAATACCAATGGGTTTTTGGGTAATCAAAGAGGTGGTGAATAGTTTACCATTAACAGCTTTGAAATGTTCCTCAGATTGTATCCAGTAATCTGGTGGAAGAATATGGGGGTTTAACATACTGCGCTGGGCTCCAGTGTCGATAAGACCAATTGCTAGAATGGGCCTTTGAAATTTGGAAGGTAAGATGTGGAGTTTAATGGAAGGTATAGGAACTGTAGTGTCAAGGGATAATAGCTGTTGATGGAAAATGACTTGGGACTGATCACTGTCGAAATCATCAGAAGACTGTTGTAGTGCGAACATGGTTTCATCATTGGGTTCATCTTGTTCAGAGAAATAGAATTCCAATTCATCCTTTTCTGGGGAATAATCTGGAAGAAGAAGACTTCTTTCTGAAGAATCTGTAAGACTTTCTAGGTCGGCGATATCTAGATGAAAATTCTAGAGATTTGAATTTTCGAAAATGCCTTTTCTTTTTGGTACTGCAATCACAATTTTTCTTCTGTTTACATTTGATCTGCAGATAAGGTTTCTTGCAAGTACTTTTGAATGGTTCTTTGTCTTTCAACAGTTCTTTGAAAAACTGTTTCTGCTCACAAAGCTTATCAAGGCAAGTTTTGGCAAGTTGAAAGATTTTGCCAAGAGAGATGTTGTCAATGACAAGATTGGAGGCGGTGAGCTGCCGCTGGATGTCTGGTTGGAGTTCTTCTGGAAGGGAAGCCAAAAAGACATGCTTTAAGGTTGGCTCATTGAATCCATTAAGCTTATAGAAGAGCAGGGACATGCGCTTGTAATGGAAATCAAGATCCTTAGTATTGAGTGAACAACATTTCATGCTAAGATAGTCATCGTACAGCTTCAAAGACTGCAGCTGGGTCTCCTAGAAATTGATCATGGAGAATTGCAAGGGCACTGGAGACTTCTGGTACTTGAACAAACTGGAGTTGTTTGTAGTGGCCTAATGAATCAAACCAATCTCTTAGAGCACCCGTAAAACGAGTAGCAAATTCTCTAAGAACTGATTCAGTTGAGGCGCCTGGTCGTAGCATTTGCTAGTCAATCCAGGCAGACATTTCATTAAGTCGGTCACGCCATTTAGATGATGGGATATCATCAAAGGTGAACCATGGACCATTTGATGATTTTTGACTGTGGGAATGAGATTGGGCCGAAGTCGGAGGAGGTTGATTAGTTGCAGAAGATTCAGGTATCTCTTCTTCAACTTACAAGGGAATATCAACATATGGTTTAGTCCGAGAGGTTTGGCCTTGGGTATGTTGGTCAGGTTGAGCCATCAAGATTCTGGTGATGTCAGCATATGATTTTTCAGAGTTGCTGGTGGACAGTGAAGGTTCTGAAGATTTTGTTTCGGTTTCAGAATGACTATCTGGAATCGCTAGATTTGAATCAGAAGTTTGGGCATCTGTAGAGGATGTGTGGTCGATGGTGTGGGCACTGAACTGGTGCATGGGTTCTTTATCCTTGGATGGGATAGGAGGTTGGGATTGAGGTGGTGGAGGGGTAGGAGTATAACCTGATGAGTGCTGATCAGGGAGAGTAGTGAATGATGGATGAATTGTGACAGGTCGTGGCTAAGGTTTAGGCTTTGGTTTTGGCTTTTGTGCAGGTGGCAATGGGTTATCTCGGAAAAGGGTATGAGTCATACCAAATAACTTAGAAGGCTCATAATGTCTGATAGGAGAGAGCATAGAGGCAAAGGGATGATAAGTGGGACTTATGGAAGGGATAGGAGGTGTGGTGGTAAAAAGAGTGGGTCGTTGCTGCTCGGATTCAATCCGATCAAGCTCAGCTTTTAAATGTCTAATCTCTCGTTCCTTTTGATCAAATTATGGGCCATAATACCGTTGAGCAAGCATGGTTCGTAACTCATAATCAAGTTGAGCAATTCTAGACTGGAGATTATGATGGATCTACTGCAGTTGTGCAGTAATGGAGTCAACTTTTGTCTCAAGTTGTTCAGTTCATAAACTGATATTCTCAACTTTAGAATTGATATTCAACAATGTATCATTCTGGGCTCTGGCATTTTGAGATTACCAATTGAGGACTGATTCAAAAGGTTTGGGTGGTTCAAGATGACCAGTTGAGGTTATGGGTGAAAGGATAAAAGGTTTGGACATAATATTACATTGGGAATCTGTGTGGGTTTCTAAAGGAGGAAAAGAGGAAGTATAATCGGAAGAAGTAGATGAAAACATCATACAACTCAGAGGTGGAGATGGATCGAAAACTGGTGAAGGAATTTTGGAGGTGCAACGCTTTGCAATCCATTTGAGTTCCTTTTTGTAGAGGGGTAAAGGAGCTGGTGGAGGTGGAGGATCTTGTGGTGGTGTAGGAGTACTGTGGTGACATGAGGCAGAAGAGGGTTTTTTAGGTTTCCTTTTTCTCTTGGGAACATAATCATCTTCCTCTTCCCAAAACAGACTTTCCTTTAGTCTAAAACAGGGTACCAAACCAGATAAGAAATTATCAAAAGTTTTATGATGCACAGGATCCTTAGAAGAGGCAAGTGCAGAGCATACTTCCTTAAGTTTCAAAATGAACAAATATAAGTTTGCTTCTTAGTTTGAAAACGTTAGAGCTTCATTGACAGAGAGAAAAAGAGAAGTTAGAAACTCATGATTATAGAAAGCTTCGTTTATTATATTTTGCTCTCTCTCCTACAAATAGAAGCTGAGGTGCCTTATATAGAAAATCATCAAGGACATGACCCCTTGAATGATCAGAATCGACAAACAGGCACATGCTTTTTGAAACTAAAGCACACCTTTTGAGAAAATAAAGCACACCGACAAGGACTTTTACATAAGACAAACACATCAATTTTGAAAAAGTAAAAGTAATAAAGACAAGCTAACTAAAGCATGACTCATGCTTTAATTATTACAAACGACAAGCTTTAAAAACAAAAGCAATAAAGACAAACTAAAGCATGACAAGCATGACTCATGCTGTAACGCATGCTTTAATTATTACAGGCCACATGGAAAAAGTAAAAGACACCAAATTGCATGAATCATGGAGATGAGAGATTCATGTAATCTTCATCTAATGAGCTGACAGTCGCATCTTTGTCTTGGGAAAAGAGGACTTTGAGTGATGGTGGATGTGAATGTTGATGATCTGGTCGACATGGTGGCCAAGGGCAAAATATGTTGCGGCAAGAAGAAAATGGATGTTCATTGGAGCCAGTTGGCGTGCTATAACTGGCTTTATTTGTTGGATCAGCTGTGGCAGGTGCTGGTGGAGTTGGTTGGAGGTTTTGAAGGTGTTGGGTTAATGGCAAGAATGCTTCCCACGGCTCTTGTGCATCTTGGTAGAGAAAATCAGTGAAGTCTGGTTTTTCTTCCTTGATGATGATTTCCGTAGATTTAGGTTTGGAAATTGCTGAAGGAGTGGGAATCATGATGATATCATGTTGTGGACTAAGGGAGGTGTGAGAAATGTCCTTGTGTGGAGCCGGCTGATGGTTTAGTTCACAAAGGAAGTTATAGAGTTCCTTTTGGACTCTCTCGTCTTGTTCAAGGATGGATGGGTGAGGTGTAGTGAACCAATCAAAGACTTGGTCTTGAGTCCAGAAGCAGTTTGTGTCGAGGTGTTGGAAGTATGGTCTTCGGAGGATGGCATACGTTCCAAATTATGAACTTGAGACAATTGTTGGAGTTTCTGTCTCCACCATGGAATTGGAGAAAACCATTCAAGGAGTGTCCAAATGAGGGAGGTTGCTTTGTCTGGATTGAGCAAATGTTCTAAGGTGGCTGTAACTGGAACAATCAGTTTGGGCATAGAGGACGGTGAGGCACCAAATGTACCATAATTCGTCTTCTGAAATTTCTCTGGAAGGATCCAAGGTTAAACATGTAAGAAACAAGTTTTCAGGATGAAAGGTTGAGAATGGAAAAGAGTCTGATAGGAGATAGGCTTTCATGAAAAACCTAAAAACAACTTTTTTGGCAAACTCTTGGATGGCAAAGACCGTGGTGAAAGTTTTTCCAAGGGGAAAGGTTTTTTTGGTAAGGGCTTAAGGTTGTGGTCTCCTTTTATATGCTTTATTGAGAAATCATATTTTGAAAACCAGTCTTTTAATCGGAGCAACATCTTTTCTGGAACATTTTTCCCTTTGAAATTCATGATGCTGGGAAAGGTTGAGTTGTCCATTCGGACAAGACCCAGGACCATCAACCCGACCTTCTAAAAAATCACCTCGGCCTTCTAAAGTTGACAAAGCCACCCAGACTTCCCCTAGATATACTAAGTAGGGAGAATCAGGAAAACTTTCATTTTCTTGTCGGGTTATACAACCCAAAACAGACTTTCGTTAGTCAAAACAGGGTACCAAACCAGATAAGAAAACTGCGAAAGCTTTCTGATGCACAGGATCCTTGCTAAAGGCAAGTGCAGAGCATACTTGCTTAAGTTTCAAAATGAACAAATTTAAAACCCTTATTCCTTTTCTTTTCTTTAGGACTTCATTTGCAGAGAGAGAGAGAAGTTTAGAAGTTCATAGTAAGAGAAAACACACGAGTTTATTTCTTGGCAAACTTCTATATGTTACATTCTGAGGAGAATTCCTTATATAGAGAAGGAATCTCAGGAAGATAGGACAGGACCCCTATCTTTAAAGTAAAAGTAAAGTTACATGATTACACTCCTTTTTTTATTACAAAGGGACAAAGATGCTTTAATAAAGCATGACTTTGACAAAAGCTTAAAGCAAAAGCAAAAGTAAAAGCAAAAGCAACCATGATTACAACAAGAAAAAACGAGACATAATGATGACAACAATACAAATCACAACAAGACAAATAACTTTTAGGGAGAGTGGAGGTTCATGTAGTCATCTTCGGAGGAGCTTTCCGTTGCATCGGGATCGGTATCACCGGAGTGGTGCGGTTTGCGGAAAAAGTTGCTTGGAAGCTTTGGACGTTTAGGATGTTGACAGGAGGGACCACGGCATGGTGGATTAGGGCAATGTTCTTCTCGTGGAGTACACTGTGAAGTATACCTAGGGGAAGTCTGGGTGGCTTTGTCAACTTTAGAAGGCCGAGGTGATTTTTTAGAAGGTCGGGTTGATGGTCCTGGGTCGGAGGGTTCAGGTTCATCCATGGTTGGTTGGGGGAATTGATGAAGGTGTTGGCTGAGAGGAAGAAATTCTTCCCAAGGGTCTTGAGAGTCCTGGAAGAGAAAGTCAGTGTAGTCTGGCCTTTCTTCTTTGATAAGGATTCCGGTGGATGGTGGCTTGGATCTGGCTGATGGAGTAGGGATCATGATGAGGTCATGTTGTGGGCCTAAGGATGTGTGAACAATATCCTTATGTGGCGGAGTTTGGTGGTTTAACTGGTGGAGGTAGTTATGTAAGGTAGACTGAATCTCATTTTCAATGATGGAAGGGTGTGGTGCAGTGAACCATTCGTATACCTGATCCTGTGTCCAAAAGAACTGTGTATCTGGGTGTTGGAAATAAGGCCTGTGAATTATGAACACGGATGTCCACATTTGAGCTTCAGGTAATGGCATACGATCAAGGTTGTAGATCTCTGATAAGTGTTGGAGCTTGTGTCTCCACCATGGAATTGGTGAAAACCACTCAAGTAATGTCCAGATGAGAGAGGTAGCTTTGTCTGGATTAAGAAGATGAGACAAAGTGGGGGCGATGGGTAGGATGAGCTTGGTTGCATAGAGAGTAGTTAGGCACCAGAGGTACCATAACTCATCTTCAGTGATTTCTCTGGATGGGTCAAGGGTTAAACCTGTAAGAAACAGATTTTCAGGATGGAAAGTAGAAAATGGAAATGAGTCAGCCATAAGGTAAGCTTTCATGAAGAAACGGAAAACAGCTTTTCTTGCAAACTCTTGGATGGCGAAAACAGAGGAGAATGTTTTATTCAAGGGAAAGGGTTTTTTGGTAAGAGCTTCGGGAGGTAAGGAGGTAGCCATGGCAATGATAGGAAACTGGTAAGTGGTGGAAAACAGAGTGGGAGGTGTCTCTGGTTTTGAGAGTCTAGATAGCAAATCAGGGATAAGGTTCTGAGATCCCTTTATATGCTTGACTGAAAAATCATATTTGGAAAACCAATCTTTTAACCGAAGTAACATCTTTTCTGGAACAGTTTTGCCTTTGAAATTGAGAATATTGGGGAAGGCTGAGCTGTCCATCCGGATAAGGAAGTGGTGGCCAATGAGATGGTACTCGAACTTTTTGATGCCATATTTTACCGCTAAGATCTCTTTGAAGACGCTATGGTAGTGCTGCTGTGTGTCAGAAAAATGTCCACTAGCGTAGGCGATAAAGTGTTCTTTTCCATTGAGTTCTTCAAGGAGAATGGCACCCCATGATTCATCACTTGCGTCTGTCTGGAGTATGCGCTTTCCATCTGCAATCAACTTTAAAGGAGGCGGATTTTGCGCAATCTTCTTGAGAGTAGTGACAGCATTTGTGTGGTCATCATTCCACTCAGGAGGCTTTTTCTTCAATAAAGCCGAGAGGTGACGAATGTAGTGGTCCACATGTGGGATAAAGTCTCTGATGTAATTGATAATTCCAAGAAATTGCTGGACTTGCTTTTTGGAAAGTTACTGATCTGGAAAGTGAAGCAACTCTTTGGCAATGTGCTTTCCTGGCTGGTAATGGCCATCTTTTATGATCATACCAAGAAATTCGATGGTATCTGTGGCAATGGTGCTTTTCTTGGCAGATAGCATGATTCCATGACTTTGGATAATATTATAGAACTGGTTGAGCAGTCGGTGATGGTCATCATGTGATCCTGAAAAAAGTAAAATATCATCAATGTAAATCAGTGCATTAGACAGGAGAGGCTGAAAGATTTTGATCATGGATTTTTGAAAAATGGATGGGGCAGTTTTGAGACCAAAGGGTAGGACCGTCCATTGGAAATGGGCATTAGGAATGCAAAAGGCTGTCTTATATCTCTCAGAGGGTTCAATGCCTAATTGCCAAAAACCTGATTTTAAATCAAATTTTGAAAAGATCTGGGCATTTTTGAGAAAAGTAAACATGCTTTGTCGGCGAGGTAAGGGAAATTTGTCATCTTGCAAAAACATGTTTAAGGGCTGGTAGTCAATGACTAAGCGTTTCTTTCCTCGAACAATTTCAGAATGCTTTTCAACATAAAAGGCTTGGCAAGCCCATTGAGAGGTTGTGGGCTCAATTAATCCTTGGGCTAACAATTGAGAACATTCTTGTTGGGCTAGGAGTAAGTCAGATGGACTCATTCCTGGATGAGTGGCTTTGGTGGGATTAATGTCTTCATTAAGTTTGAAGGGTAACTTAACAAAGAAAGACTGATTTTTCCACAAAGGATTTGGATGGGTGAACTCAGAATGAGACTCTGGACAGAAACTTAAAAGTTTGGTAGAAACATCCTGATATGATGGAGGGGTTTCAGACAGATTGTAAAGTTTCAAGATATCTGTGAATGGTTTGAACATGGACTTGACTCGAATTCCATGAGGAATGATTTGAAGGTGTTTGATCTGGTGAAGGATGTCAAAGCCTAACAAAATATCTTTATTAGGAAGAGGTGAACCAATGACTTTGGTCCAAATGACACAATTAGGGAAAATCTGGATACCAATGGGCTTTTTGGTAACCAAAGAAGTGGTGAACAGGTTGCCATTAACAGCTTTGAAATATTCTTTGGATTGGGTCCAAGAGTCTGGTGGGAGAATATGAGGGTTGATCATACTGCGCTGTGCACCAGTATCTATGAGACCAATTGCTGGAATGGGCCTTTGGAATTTTGAAGGCAGGATTTGAACTTTGATGGAGGGTATAGGAACTGTAGTATCAAGGGACAAGAGCTGTTGATGGAAAATGACTTGGGACTGATCACTGTCGGAATCATCAGAAGATTGTTGGAGTGCGAACACTGTTTCATCATTGGGTTCATCTTGTTCAGAGAAGTAGAATTCCAGTTCATCCTGTTGAGGAGAGTAATCCGTAGTAGCCTGAAGATGTTCGACAAGACGAATGGACTTGGCTCTTTTGTTTGGACAATCTTTGGCAAAATGACCTTTTTTCCTGCAGATAAAACATCTGCTGGATTTTCTTCGTTTGGAGTCTTTGGAAGAAGAAGACCGCTTTCTGAAGAATCTGTAAGGTTTTCTGGACCGGCGGGGTCTGGATGAAAATTCTGGAGATTTGAACTTTCGAAAATGCCTTTTCTTTTTGGGACTGCAATCACAATCCTTCTTTTGTTTGCATTTGATTTGCAAATAAGGCTTTTTGCAGGCACTTCTGAATGGTTCTTTGTCTTTCAACAAGTCCTTGAAGAATTGTTTCTGTTCACAAAGCTTATCAAGACAAGTTTTGGCGAGTTGGAAAATTTTGCCAAGAGAGATATTGTCAATGACAAGATTGGAGGCGGTGAGCTGCCGCTGGATGTCTGGTTGGAGTTCTTCTAGAAGGGAAGCCAGGAAGACATGCTTTAGAGTAGGCTCGTTGAATCCATTAAGCTTATAGAATAACAGGGACATGCGCTTGTAATGGAAATCAAGATCCTTAGCATCAAGGGAGCAACATTTCATACTGAGATAGTCTCGGCGTGCAGCTTCAAAGGCTGCAGCTGGGTCTCCTAAAAACTGATCATGAAGAATGGCAAGAGCACTAGAGACTTCTGGTAATTGAACAAACTGCAATTGTCTGTATGGACCAAGAGAGTCAAACCAATCTCTTAGAGCACCCGTAAAACGAGTAGCAAATTCTCTAAGGACTGATTCAGTAGTGGCTCCTGATCTGAGCATTTGGAGATCAATCCAGGCAGACATTTCATTAAGACGATCACGCCATTTGTAGGATGGGATATCATCAAAGGTAAACCAGGGACCATTTGATGATTTTTGACTGGATGAAGTTGTTTGGACCGGAGGAGGCTGGTTGGTAGCAGAAGATTCAGGCATCTCTTCTTCAACATCAGAAGGAATATCAACATATGGTTCAGTCCGAGAGGTTTGTGGGTCAGGTTGAGCCATCAGGATTCTGGTGATATCAGCATAAGATTTTTCAGAGTCACTAGTGGATGCTGAAGATTCTGTTTCAGTCTCAGTATGGCTATCTGAAACGGCTAGATTTGAATCAGAAGTTTGGTCATCAGTGGAAGATGGGTGGTCAATGGTATGGGCACTGAATTGGTGCATAGGTTCTTTATCCTTGGATGTAGTAGAAGGTTGGGATTTGGATGGTTCAGGAGGTGATGGTGAGGCTGGTGTATAGCCTGGTGATTGTTGGTCAGGGATAATAGTGGAGGAAGGATTGATTGTGACGGGTCGTGGTTGAGGTTTAGGCTTTGGTTTAGGTTTAGGTGGTGGTGGTAATGGGTTGTCTCGAAAAAGGGTATGAGTCATACCAAACAGCTTAGAAGGCTCATACTGTCGGATAGGAGAAAGCATCGAAGCAAATGGATGGTAAGTTGGACCAATCGAAGGGATAGAGGTGAGGAGGTAAAAAGGGAAGGTTTTTGTTTGTCAGATTCAATTTGAGCAAGCTCAGCTTTTAATCGTCTGATCTCCCTTTCTTTTTGATCAAATTCTGGACCTTGGTAACGTTGGGCAAGCATAGCTCGCAACTCAGAATCAAGTTGAACAATTCTGGACTGGAGGTTCTGGTGGATCTGCTGCAGTTGTGCAGAGATGGAGTCAACCTTCGTTTCAAGGTGTTCAGTTCGTAAACTGATCTTTTCAACTTTGGAATTTATGTTCAACAAAGTATCATTCTGGGCTCTGGCATTTTGGGTTTGCCAGTTAAGGACTGATTCAAAAGGTTTGGGTGGTTCAAGATGACCAGCTGAGGTTATGGGTGATGGAATAAAAGGTTTAGACACAACATTGCGTTGTGAATCAGTGTGGGTGTCTAAAGGAGGAAAAGAGGAAGAATAATCTGAGGAAGCAGATGAAAACATCATACAACTCAGAGGTGGAGAGGGAGCTGGAACAGGTAAAGAATTTTTTGGAGTGCAACGCTTTGCAAGCCATTGGAGTTCCTTTTTATAGAGAGGTAAAGGAGCTGCTGGAGGAGGAGGATCTTGTGGTGGTTTAGGAGTACTGTGGTGACATGAGGCATGAGATTTTTTCTTAGGTTTCTTTTTTCTTTTGGTGACATAATCATCATCCTCTTCCCAATCATCCCAGCAGGGACAATCTGGGTCACAGTGGCCGGAACCAGGGACATCCCAAAGGAAATGTCCATTTTGCTTGGCTGGATAAACAGGGAAACCATCAGAATTGAACCCTGTAATAGGCAAATCTTCTTGAGCTGTCTGTACAGCTGTGATCATGGATGAATAAGTGAAAGAGAGCCGAGGAGGCTCTTGAGGAGCACTGGGAGGCGGTTTAAAGGTCATTCTGACCGTGCCATCTGGTCGCCTTTCAAACATACTTTCAGATGTCTGAACTGGGGCTGTATTGTTATGGAACTGCTCATAGTTTGAGATCCATTCAAGAGGCATAAGCTTAAGGAGTTCGTGGCGAGGAATTTGCCTGGGGATCTGAATGATGGTTGGAATTTGGTCAGATTCAGCTAACACCATGAGAGTGTCAGAGTGGTGTTCTGGAGTGGGTAGGTCTAAGGCATGATTCTGAAGCCGATAGACCAGTTGATGGTGTAGGGTGGCTATTTTAGCAGTGGAGATTTGTTCAGCACCTTGGATCTGGACTTGAACTTTCAGGGTTGTAGGTAGATTAGGATCTTGAAGAGAAAGGTTGAAGTTTGGATAAAAGGTGAGTAAGACACTGCCAGCATGTAGGGTGGTGAGGACAGTACCGATAACGGCATCTTGGAACTGTTTAAACCGAGTATCCAAGAGAGCAACACGGGCGGTAACAGGTAAACCTTTGCGCCCATGTAGGGTTAGGATGAGCCGGATGCCGCCTAGATGAAGATGAGTGTATCCTTCACGATTCCAATTTGAAATGAGCTCTGAAGGAATTTCCAGTGTGACATATTGCTCAGCAGAGGTGGCTTTAAGAGCACACTGATCAAGACGAGAAGACTGGATATATTCTTTAGGGTGTGGCCGTTTGGTAGAGATAAGGGTACGGATGCTGCGGGTAAAGGAGTTGGGTCGTTTATACAGGTGATAAGGGCTTATAAGAGGGTAGGTGGATTCACTGATTTGAGCGGATTCGGGAATATAGGAGTATTCAACAAGGTTTTCTATTTTATTAGCAGTATGGGAAGTGCAAGATTTAGGCAAGGAAAGCGTAGAAGAAAGAGTAACAGGAGTAGAAGAGGTAGAAGCCATGAGGGATGAGTTCTCTCTGCGCCTGAAGACTAAAGATCAAAACAGGAATAAAGACTTAAATTATACCACTTTGAGAAAATTGAAAAGGGTATGGCTCTGATACCATGCTTGACAACTAAAATTTCTTTGAACACACTGTGGTAATGGATTTGTGTGTCAGAGAAGTGTCCACTGGCATAGGCAATAAAGTGTTCCTTGCCATCTGTTTCTTCAAGGAGGATGGCCCCCCATGACTCGTCACTTGCATCAGTCTGCAATATTCGCTTACCATCAGTGATGAGCTTTAATGGTGGCGGATCAATTTGCTTTAAAGTGGTGATAGTAAGTGTGGTGTTTATTCCATGAAGGTGGATTCTTCTTTAGCAAGGCTGACAGTTGGCGTGTATGATGATCAACATGAGGGAGAAAGTCCCTCATATAATTGATAATACCAAGGAATTGTTGTAGTTGCCTTTTGGAAAGATACTGATTTGGAAAGTGGATGAGCTCTTGAGCAATGTGCTTTCCTGGCTGATAGTGGTGGCAATGGTGCTTTTCTTAGCTGATAACATGATTCCATGAGATTGGATAATATCAAAGAACTGATTTAACAAATGGCGATGGTCATCTTGTGTACTTGAAAACAACAAAATATCGTCAATGTAAATCAATGCACTATGCAAGATGGGTTGGAAGATTTGGACCATGGATTTTTGAAAACTAGAAGGAGCGGTTTTAAGACCAAAGGGTAAAACTGTCCATTGGTAATGAGCATTGGGAATGCAAAAAGCAGTTTTGTAACGTTCTGAAGGTTTAATTCCAAGTTGCCAAAATTCAAATTTAAGATCAAATTTTGAAAAGATTTGAGCATTTTTGAGATAAGTGAACATGCTCTGTCTTTTTGGCAAAGGGAATTTATCATCTTGTAAAAACATGTTTAGAGGCTGATAGTCGATGACTAATCATTTTTTTCCTCTAACAATCTTAGAATGTTTTTCAACATAAAAAGCTTGACAAGCCCATTGAGAACTAGTGGGTTCAATAAGACCTTGGGCTAGTAACTGAGAATATCCCTGTTGGGCGAGGACTAAGTCAGAAGGACTCATGCCTGGATGGGTGGCTTTAGTTGGATTGACATCTTCATTCAACTTGAAAGGTAATTGAACAAAGAATTGTGGATTTTTCCACAGAGGATTGGGATGGTGAAAATCAGCATGTGACTCAGGACAAAACGTCAAAAACTTTGTGGAAATGTCTTGGAAAGGCTGGGAGGTTTCAGATAAACCATAAAGTTTTAAAATATTGATGAATGGTTTAAATATGGACTTGACTCGGATGCCAGTAGGAATGATTTAGAGGTGTTTTATCTGGTGAATGATATCAAATCCTAATAAGATATCCTTATTAAGCAGATGAGAATCGATAACTTTTGTCTAGATAACACAATTTGGAAAGATTTGAATACCAATGGGTTTTTTGGTAATCAATGTGGTGGTGAAGAGTTTTCCATTGACTGCTTTGAAATTTTCTTTATAATGTTGCCAAGACTGGGATGGAAGTATGTCTGGGTTTATCATACTTCTTTGGGCTCCGGTATCAAGAAGTCCAATGGTGAGAATTGGTCTCTAGAATTTGGAGGGTAAGATTTGGAGTTTTATGGAAAGGATAGGGATGGTAGTGTCTAGAGACAAAAGTTGGTGAAAAACAGTCTGAAACTCATCATTTTCATAATCATCGGATGAGTTTTGCAGTACGAACACTGTTTCATTAGTGGGCTCCTCTTGTTCTGAGAAATAAGACTCAATTTCATTTGTGTGAGGAGAATAATCAGTGGTGGCTTGTAAATGCTCAAGAAGTCTAATGGCTTTATCTTTTTTATTGGGGCAATCTTTGGCATAATGGCCTTTTTTTCTTGCAAATAAAGCATCGGCTTGACTTTTTCCTCTATAAGATTTTCGCCTGGATTTTGATCTAGGAAACAAGTCTGGATTTTTGAACTTTAAAAAATGCTTCTTCTTTTTGGTGCTGCAATCACAATCCTTCTTTTTCTTACATTTGATCTGCAAGTAAGGCTTTTTGCATGCACTTTGAAAAGGCTCTTTGTCTTTTAACAATTCTTTGAAGAACTGTTTCTGTTCACATAATTTTTCCAAACATCCTTTGGCGATCTGAAAGATCTTTCCCAAGGAAATATTGTCAATGGTGAGATTGAGACTCGTAAGCTGCCTCTGTATATCTGGTTGCAATTCTTCAGGTAGGGATACCAGAAAGACATGTTTGAGAGTCAGATCATTGAACCCATTGAGCTTGTAATACAGAATTGACATCCGTTTATAATGGAAATCAAGATCTTTAGAGTTGAGTGAGCAGTATTTCATATTGAGGTAGTCTCTCCTTGCAGCTTCAAAGACTGCTGTTGATTCTCCGATAAATTGTTCATGAATGACAGTAAGAGCAATTGAGATATTAGGTAGCTGTACAAACTGTAATTGTTTGTACTCTCCTAAAGTATCAAACCAATCTCTTAAAGATCCTGTAAAATGGGTAGCAAGTTCTCTAAGGACTGATGCTGTAATAGCATTTGTTCTTAAACATTTGGAGATATGTCCAAGCAGCCATTTCAGATAATCGATCTCTCAATTTAGCTGCAGGGATATCATCAAAAGTGAACCATGGACCATTGGAAGGTTTATGATCATTTTGGGATGGAGCAGGCTGGGTTGGAGCTGAGGATGCTTCGGGTTGATCTTCCTCAATATCTGAGGGTACTTCAAAGAAGGGGTCAGTTTTTGAGGATTGAGCAGGCTCAGTGTTTTCAAGTTGGGCCATCAGGATTCTAGTGATGTCAGCATAGGATTTTTCAGAATCACTAGATGATATGGAAGATTCAAGGGAAGATTCAGTTTCAGATTCAGATGAATCAGCTGAAACGGCTAGGTTTGAATCAGAAGTGTGGTCTATATCGGATGGGTCTGGGATTATCTGTGCACTATATTGTTGCATTGGTGATTTATCTTTAGCCTGAGTGGGTGTTGGTTGAGGAGGAAGTTGAGTGTAGATGGGTGGTTGCAGTTCTGTGATAGACAAAGGTGGGTGGAAAGGTTGTTTATCGGGATGTGGACGAGGATGAGATGTGGATCTAGATGCTTTTGGCAGAGGATGCTTCCTAAACAAAGTATGGGTCATACCAAATAATTTGGAAGGGTCATACCAAATAATTTGGAAGGGTCGTGGGGCTTGATTGGAGAAAGCATAGGTGCAAAAGGATGGAAGGCTAGGCTGATAGTAGGTAATGGTAGAGATGTGGTAAATAAGGTTGGCCTTTGCCTTTCCAGCTCGATCTGTTCAAGTTCTGTTTTCAGCTTTCGGATTTCCTTTTCATTTTGATCAAATTCGGGGCCATAGTAGTTATGACTCAGCATTGCTCTTAGTTCCGAATCTAGTTGAGAGATTCTGAATTGGAGATTCTGGTAAATTTTCTGCATCTGGGAAGTGATCAAATCCATTTTAGACCCAATATGATCAGTTCGTAAACTGATATGATTAACCTTTTTATGGATATCAACCAAGGTTTCATTTTGAGCTCTGGCATTTTATGTTTGCTAGTTGAGAACAGCTTCAAAAGGTTTGGGGTCTTCTAGGTGGCCTGTGGGAGTTATGGCTGAAGGAATAAAAGGTTTGATTATGACTTTTCGTTGTAGATTAGTGTGGGCTTTGAGAGCAGGGAAATTGGAGGAATAATCTTGGGAGGTGGATGAGAACATCATACAAGCCATAGGCGGTATGGGTGCTGTGGAATGCTGGATATCGGAGAGGATTTCAGTTTTGTAATTTTTTGCAATCCATCTAAGTTCCTTTTGATAGATGGGTAAAGGAGCTAGTGGTGGTGGAGGATTATGAGGTGGTTTGTGATGGGAACACGGAGTTGTAGGTTTTTTCTTTTTTGGTTTCCTTCTCCATTGTTGGTCAATATCAACTTCTTCCCAATCATCCCAATAGGGACAATTTGGGTCGCAATTTCCTGATCCTAGTGAATCCTAAAGAAAATGGCCATTAAGTTTGGCAGGGTAGATAGGATATCCTTCTGAATTGAATCCTAAGATTGGCAGCTTTTCTTAGCCTGTCTGAACAGCAGTAACCATTGCAGAATAAGTGAATGAGAGCCGTGGAGGCTCCTCTGGTGCTGTTGGTGGAGGTCAAAAGGTCATTCAAACAGTTCCATCAGATCTTCTTTCAAACATACTCTCTGTGGTTTGGATGGGAGAAGTATTAGTGTGGAACTTTTCATAATTGGAAATCCATTCCAAAGGCATGAGTTTTATGAGTTCATGTCGAGGGATCTGTCTTGGAATTTGGATGATGATAGGGATCTAATCTGTTTCGGCTAACACCATGAGGGCGTCAGAGTGGTGTTCAGGGGTAGGAAGATCTAAGGCATGGTTCCGAAGCCTATAGACCAATTGATGGTGAAGAGTTGCAATTTTGGCAGAAGAGATTTATTCGGCACCTTGGATTTGCACTTGGACTTGCAAGGCAGTGGAAAGATTAGGGTCTTGAAGAGAAAGGTTAAAATTGGGATAGAAAGTGAGTAAAACACTTCCAGTATGAAGAGTAGTTAAGACAGTACCAATAACAACATCTTGGTAATGGGTGAATCTAGTGTCTAGCATAGCAATTCTGGCTGTGACTGGTAATCCTTTCCTACTATGTAAGGTTAGGATTAGTCTGACTCCTCCGATATGGAGATGAGTATAACCTTCTCTTTACCAATTGGAAATCAATTCTGGGGGAATTTCCAGAGTGACATATTGTTCAGCTGTGGTAGCCTGAAGGGAACATTGATCCAATCTGGAGGACTGGATGTATTCTTTTGGATGTGGTCGTTTGGTGGAAATAAGAGTGTGAATACTGCGAGTGAAAGAGTGTGGGCGTTTGTAAAGATGATAAGGGCTAAGAAGTGGGAAAAAAGATTCATTGATCTGAGCAGATTCAGGGATATAGGAATATTCAATTAAATTTTTGATTTTATGGGCAGTGTGTTTGGAACAAGATTTGGGTAAGGAGAGTGTAGAAGAAAGGGAAATGGGAGTGATGATAGAAGAAGGAGAAGCTGTATTGGAGGAAGTTGATGCCATGAGTAGGAAATTCTCTCTGTCTTTGAAGGCTCTATTTGGAAAAGAATTAGAAGTAAACTTTTATCATACCATTTTGGTAAGAAAACAGATTAGGCTCTGATACCATTTTGGATTTACAGAAGTAAATCCATATCCAATCCATCAACTGCGGATTTTTAAATTTTCAATCCATATCCAATCCACGGATCAGATTTTCACAGATTGAGCAGATCAGATTGGATTATGAACACCCCTACTTTTAGGGCACAAAATAATAAAAAGTCTAACAATCTCCCACTTTGCCTCAGCATGTCTTACATCTAATGTATCCTTTTGTCATCGTAATGACAACCAAAACTCTAGACTATCAAGTGTTTATTGGAAGGAACTATTTGATTATCTATGAAAAGTGCTATAAAAATTGTGACTTCACGAATTTGTACAAACTCTTTGTATTAGGTGATATTTTCACTCTATGTGTTTCTCTCTTTTAGGTACTTGATTCTTGAAAGTCTTGGCCAGTATCGCCAATTACAATTTGTCCAAATCCTTGACACTCCTACTGCCTTGGGACTCATTTATGAGCAATATCTAGGTGAACCGTCTACAACCCAAGAATTGGCAAGAAGAGAGTTCCATTAAATACAGAAAGATTTGAATTTTCATTACAAAAGGATGTCCAGTCTTTATTACAAGCTCAATGGCTTCAATGATCCAACACTCAGGCATGTTTTTGTAGCATCCTTACCCATGGAGTTGTTACCTGAACTGTAACGACAACTCAAAGTGCACAATCTGGAGGTATCCAATTTATCTCTTGGAAAGATTTATCAATTTGCTATAGGTTGTCTTGAGAAACTCTGTGAACAGAAAGAATTCTTCAAAGATCTCATGAAGGATAAACCACCCTTTAGGAGTGCATGCAAAAAACCATATCTTGAGATCAAGTGCAAAGATGACAAGCATTGCACTTTTTTCCTAATGAAAAACTCTCATTTCCACAAGTACCCAATAAAATCCAAACACAGGTCTTCCAAACACATAAAACCTTATAGGTTTTTCAAAAGAAAAGACCCAACTCGAACCCACAGAACCAAAGGTAGTCGATGCTTCATTTGCAAGAAAAAAGGCCACTTTGCAAAAAATTGTCCTAACCGACCAACCAAAGTTGTGCGCCTTATTAGTCACCTTCAACAATCCTCTATGATTTCTGATCATGAGGATATTGAGTCTCTATTTACTGAGCAGGATGACTATGATGATTTCACTGCTTCTGCATTAGATGATTCAAGTGAGTCTTCAGACTCTAATAATGTGACCATCATACACACAGTCCAGCAACTCTCTGTTTCCCAACAGGCACCCATACCTTCAGTCAAGTTCACCTGCTACCTTCTAAATTTGATAAACCAATCTCTCTTATTGGTTTCATTGATACAGGTGCTCAAAGAAGCGTGTTTTTATCCTTCCATACTTCATTCCCATTGTTGGAAAAACCATACTGAATATTTTAGAGCTGCAAATGGTTAGCTATTCCAAACAAAACTTATTACTAAAAAGCTAGTTGGAATTCAGTTATTTCCCAACTATGTCCTTTGGGTAAACATTGTCGATTTGGATTTGCCTGACAAAGATCTTCTCATAGGATTTGATATTTCTCATCTCATAAAAAAACTTCAAATCATTGCATCTGGAATCTGATTTAAGCAAATGTTCCAACCATATACAGATGTTTCCCAACTGTGTATTATGTTTGTTTGCTTTGTCTGATACACCTCCTTCCTACACTTCCATCAAAAACCAACTTCTCCCCTTTTGTCCAAAAAGTCATAATCTATTCTCTCATTCCAGACTGTTATGGAAAATCAAGATTTCTTTATTAAGCTTCCATTTAAGCTCAACGAAGATATCAACCCCACAAAGGCAATCCATCCGGGAATGACACCCTCTGATCTCAACTTAGCACAAGCAGAATGTTCTTAACTCCTAGCTTTTTATGTTGAGAAAAGGTCAGAACTTCTTCGAGGCAAAAAGAGGTTAATCATTGATTATCAACCTTTGAATTGTTTCCTCAAAGATGACAAATTCCAATTAACCTTTTTTTTTTAATTTTTCACCTACTTTTTAGGTGTGTTACTTCGTATGTAAAAAGTGTATGGATTTTTCAATTGTGAAATCTTCTCTTAAGAAACATTATTTATGGTCTGAATTGTGAATTATTATTGTTCTCCTTCTCTAATATTGACATTTTTGTATCAAAACAAAGGTCAAAACCGAGCTAAACTGACAAACTGATAGGTTCCTTTGAATTTAATTAAAAAATATATTAAATTAAAAATATAAAAAACCTAAAATCAATTTTCATTCCTAACTTGCAACTGCTAATTCATAACAAAGAACAAACCCAATCGATAAATCGCTAAAGCACGATCATCTGTCTATCACGACAATCTTTCCTGGTCGCACAGTCACGGTGATCTTTTAAAACCAAACCAAACTGAACTTAAATATTTTGGTTCGGTTCAGTTCGGTTCTAAAATTCGGTTTCTATTCGATTTGAATTCTTCAGAACTGATTGGTTTCAGTTCCGTTCGGTTCTAGCTACGAACCAAAAAACACCCACCCCTAGTGTAAACGACTAGATTTGGCTTGGTTTTTATCTTGGTCTGGCCTTAGCAGTGCATATTTCTAATTTTGGTGTATGATCTACGAACAGTAAACAATTCCTCATATTATGCAATGTGGTTATTAGTTTTGGGATAGGTACATAATATTCACATTTTCACTTAATTTATCCTCTTTATTTATTCATTTATTATTTCACTAAGAAAAATTTAAATTTTAAAATTTATTAGTTTAGTTTTTCGGTCGATGCATACTACTAATTCAAAATTGAAAGTTTATCATCTAGCTTATATGATTTTTACTTTTCCCTAAAAGTATGGTAAATTAACAATCATGCTCTTGGACATCTAAAAGGTATAAAAAGACATAATAAATAAATGTGTTCAGCTATGTTACAACAATGGTACTACTTTTTTGTCGTTTGTGATAAATTTTCACATAAGCCCTTCTGTTCATTTTTATTTAACATTTGTTCCATAAGTATTAAGCTAATTGCTACCTACATTCATAGGTACGTTTAAGTTAGAGATTTACTCTATTTTATATTTACAAATTTTTTTATTCAATGTCACACCTATGGCATGTTTAATTTAACATTATACTCATTCTTTTATTTCATCTGGGTATTTTTTTACATCCACTATCAAATTTCATTTAACATCTTTACACTCTTTTTATTTCAAATTCTTTTATAAATATTATAGTAAGTTCACAAAAAATATTATAATTTTTCATACTTCTATTTTTATCATGTTATTTAATTAAGTATTCTTATATTATTGGTGCATTTATACTTTTGTTTTCTTTATTTCTCACCATTAGATTTATAATTGTTTTTTGCTATATATTTTCGCACTTACAATATATATTTACTAATTTTTTAAAAATTTATTAGTAAAATAAGCTTTAGTAATTAGTAGATATAATGATTATTACTATTAGAAAATAGTAATTATTATAGTTCATCAACTACATTATCAATTTGGTGACCGTATTATGCCAAAAAAGGGGCAAATCTTAGTAATTACTATTAGCTAAAATCTTATGTGAATCTGATAGTTAGAAAATATAAATATAAATTAGTTTGTGTTTCTTCTTTCTTTTGATCGATGATCTATTTCTACTTTACTCACTAGTATTATTCCAGATATAAAGAGTGTAAAGTGTCAAATAAAATTTGATAGTGGATTTTTAAAAAATCCTAGTATTTAAAAAAAATGAAGTTTAACGTTCTAAATTAAACATGTAAATTATTTAATCTTTGTGGGGCAAGTTGGGTATTAAACTTTTGTTTTCCACTACTTGTCATCCACAAACTGATCAACAAACTAAGGTTGTAGATAGATCTTTATCATCCATCGTCCATACTTCCAACATCCTCATACCAAGGATTTTTGGACACAGAATCAGAGTTATGAATGGAACACTGTTCCTCACATTGCCTGTCTTGAACAAGATTTCCACATCAAAACTTCCTTGAAGAACTTCCTCATGGAACTCAACCATATTTCTCTAGACCAACGAGATATCCTCCACACATCTCTTGGACCAAAACATGAAATGTTCATGATCCCTGCACCATCCTTACATTCGCAACTTCCCAACTGTGGAATCATCATAAAAGAAGAAAAGCCATATTACACTGACTTCTTATTCCAAGATTCCCAAGATCCTTATGAAGATTTTACCCTGGTACCTTCACCATCGCCATATGAACTTGGCTCATCCTCTTCTCCATATCCACCTTTTACATGTTAAATTTACTTACCATGATGAGCTACTAAATTTTCACCATTTGAGATTGTATATGGTTTTAATCTATTAACTCCTTTGGATTTATTGCCTTTACCTATGATGAGCATGCTAGTTTGGATGGTAAAAAGAAAGCTGAATTTGTTAAGCAATTGCATGAGAATGCAAGACAACACATAAAAAAGAGGACTGAACAATATGCGACTCAAGCTAACAAAAGACGTGAGTGAGTGGTTTTTCAGCCTGGAGATTGGGTTTGGGTGCATATGATAAAAGAGAGGTCCTCAACACAAAGGCATTTGAAGTTCCTTCTAAGGGAAGTTTTCAAGTGGGTGAATAGATCAAATGATAATGCTTACAAATTGTATCTTCTTGGTGAGTATAATGTGAGTGCTACTTTTAATGTTTTTTATAGTTGTTCTTTTGATGTATGTGAAGATTTGAGAATGAATTAATGAGATTAAGGATAAAACTATCACAAGCACATGGGATGAGGCATATTCAAATCCTACTCAAGTTCTTGTCGGACCTGTTACAAGAGCTCGAGCAAATAAATTCAAATGAGCACTTAATGTATTGATTCAAGCAACTTAGGTTCAATTAAATTCGAGGCCCGTTGAAGGAATCGCACATGATAAATGCATCATTCAGACTCTTGAAGTTTCCAAATAATCACTTCCATGAAATAAGGAGTTGGCTTGCACATTATGGCGGGAAATATATATTATTTTCCTGTTTCAGATACTTTCCTGTTTCTTGAGGAGGCTATTAGGGAAACAAATCAGTTATTTCTATTTTAATTGCCTACTTTCCATTTTAATTGATGTAAGGCATTTAAGCAAATTAGGATCCTGATTTGATTTAGATTCTTTCCTATTTACTTAGATTAGGATTCTAATTTGATTTAGATTCTTTTCTATTTGCTTACATTAGGATTCTGATTTGATTTAGATTCCTTCCTATTAGTTTAGATTATGATTCTGATTTGTTTTTATGTTTAGGATTTATTTCCAAAAATTCTTGTAACCAATCCTATATAATGTACTTGTATCCAATAAATAGAGATAAGTTTTGATGCAATTGATGAGAGAGTTAATTCTCTTTGGTTCTTTACAAACTCTTTGAACTTATCAGATTTTCGTGGCATTCAAACTCTTGACTAATCAATCAAACCATCCATAGCTGATTGTGGCATCTTCACATACCAAGGTTCGTGATTTCATAAAGCATTAGGTCAAGGTTTCATTAGGGTCGCGTAAGTTCTTGACAGGGTTCGTATCATTTGGCCTAATCCATCTATCTTTGTTGTTTTTCATTATTGTTTTTCATCCTTATTCTACTATAAAAAAAAAGTCGTGAGGAGTGTCGCGTGAACAGTATTTGTGTGAACAGTGCCGGGTGAACAATATTTTTAGAGTTTCTTTTTTAAAATCAATTTTGCATTCTTGTGGTTTAATTTTCCTTAAATCTACAAGTTTTACCTATTCATTTTCCTAAAAATAAAAAATAAAAAAGATAGAGAGAATCCCCGACCCCCTCTTAAAATGTTTCATTTTTCCATTATTTGTGTCTTGGAAGTCTAAAACGGGTTTTACCCTATAGGTGAAAATTTTGCCCAAAATCAAAACTCAACTTTACGTACACATTGCCTTCTTACTCTTGAAATTTAAGTCTCCTTAGTGTAATCTTTGTGAATTACTGCTGAAATCCTAATATTGGTTTGATTAGTTTGATAAGAACTGAGTGAGAATTACTACGATTGGAAAAAGACAAGAGAGTGTGAGCGTATTAGAGGGTAAAAACCAATTAATTTGAGTGAAACACGAGTGGAATTGAGTGAATCATTTTCTTGAGTGAAACATGTAAGGGAGTGAGATGAGGTCCTTTTAGAAACCCCAAGGCTTTCTTACACTGGTCAAGAAAAGACACTTCCAATTCATGGTTTTTCATCAGAAGGGTATCTTGTATATCCTGATAAAATCAATGGTCATTTTCTATGGGATGTTCCTGAAGCCCATATGTGTAATCCTAATTGTCCTTACATGGATGATACGGATGTTGATGATGAACTGGAAGTCATGAGGAAAAAGAAAAAGAAAAAACCTTCTCATCCAAAAACATCTTGCAACTCTTTTCCTCCACAATCTCCTGATGCGAATCCCACAATGAAACTTTCAATCCCACACTTAATTTGTAGTTTCAACTTCCCAAGAAAGTTCTAAACAGATTTAAGATAAACAAAACCTTGACCCAATGCTTAAGAAAACATGAACCAAAGGTATAGAGAATGGTATTGATGCCACACTCAAGAAATAGATGAGAAGGTGAGTGATAAGTCTAAATTTGGAACACCACAAGAATGCAAATTCTTGATAAGTTCACTAGTTCTCAAAAGAACCAAAGAAAGAATAATCTTTCTAATTCAAATAACATTAATCTCCAATGTCATTACATAGCAAGGTTGCTGAATTTAAATAGGCTAAAAGAAACCCAAGATCCTAAAAATCCAAATGGAAACATTGGAACAACCCTCCAAGTAGGTTTGTCAAAGGATGTTTCAAAATTCTTCACCAACCCACCATAATTAATTCTATCTTTGACAAACTTAATGCTAGCCCATCATCATTGATGGTAGACTTACCTTACACATTGACAAACTCGAAACAAAACAAACAAATGAAGTTGGAAAACAAAGGAGTCGTTGAAAATCCCAAGTCTGCACTAGCTGTGATGAATTGGTCATAACTCCTTCTAAAGAACTCCAAATTCAGCTCTGTAAAATGTATTGGAAAGCTAACTTAATTATCTTTCCAACGGTATATAGCTTACACATTACTTCGGGCTCAATCAATACAATTGTTATTCCGAATTTGACATTTCTGCATTTGATACAAATTGTGTATTTGGATGCCCAATAACTTGAATAATGCCCACAATGCCTTGTCTTCTCTTCAAGCCCAATTCATAATGTCTTGCATCTAGAATTGCATTTTCAATCCATATTTTCTCAATTAATCCATTTAAAGCAGCTTGCATCTTTTTGGCTCTTGCTCTTGTAATTGGGCCTCCATGAATGTGCAAAGGATTACTTGAAGTTTTAATGGTATTCCCTTGATGGTTCTCATCATCTCCACTAGATCCCAAACCTCCTGTTCAACCAATAAGATCATGCCTAATGTTTTCTGGGCAATCTTATGAAGAGTCATTTCCTCCACTTGAAAAACAGACCGACACTCAAACCAGGGTTGTCTCAAAACCTTTTGTCCAATCCCCAGTTACAGCCTCTGGGCAACCTGAAGAACCAAAACAGTATGAAGCTGTTTTAAATTGGCAAACCAGAAATGCAAATGCTCCGAATGAAACTCTCAAACAACTCGGAAAGAAAATTGATTGAGTTGCCAGTCAAGTCTCCCAGACTGAAACTAAAGGTGATTCAATCAGCCATCGTCTTGATCAGATGTACATACATCTACAGGACCGTATCTCTGAGTTAGATGTCGATCTCAGACGAATGATTAACAATCATATCTGGGGTCCAGAGGTTAACAAGAAATATGCAGAGATCAGAAAACCTAAAGCTGAATTAGCAAGAATTGATGCTGAAAAGACTCGCCCCACACTCTTTACCTAAATACAGTCCATACCTATGCCTCCCCCTGTGTTTGAAACCTATTCACCTTTTTATCACCTCCTAGACCTCAACAGCCTGTTTACAACCAGTTCTTTGGATTTTCACATCTTCAACCCACTTCACAGCCAAAGCCTTCTTCAGCTAAGAAATCTAAGTCCAAAGTAAAAATTTCAGAACCAAAGTCAAAACCAACTTCATCCTTATCTGTTCCTCCGGTACCTCCAGAAGACTCATCAAAAGCCACTCCTGAACCCCCTAAGAAGGATAAAGGACCAATGGATCAATATCAATATATGAGCCCAATCCGTCAAAATCAAACCCATCTTCCTCTTCCTCATCCACAAACTCAACCAGTACCTCCACTGATTCTGAATAAGAATATGCTGACATTACGAGCATATTGATGGCAACCAAAACTGAAGATCCCAGTGCTTCAACTTCTACACCTATTGTTGAAGACAATTCTTCTGATGATGCGCATAAATCATCTCACACAGAATCAGTGCCACCAATGCCACCACCAGCTCATGACCACTCAACAAAACCATCTTCAGGATCTTGGTTCACATTTGATGACATTCCCCATCACAAATGGCCTGCTAGACTTCAAGAATTTGCTGCATGGATTGATCTCCAAGGAAAAAAGCCAAATGCTCAATCTCAAGCCGTCCTTCGTGAATTCATGGCCCGATCTACGGGTTCTTTGCGAGATTGGTTAGAAAGCTTGGGAGAATATAGACAACTCCAATTCATGCAATCACCAGTTGGTACAGCACTCAATCTCATCCATGAACAATTCATTGGCGAAAAAACAGCATCTACCGATGTAAACAGAAAAGAGCACCATCAGATGAAGTGTTGTTCTCTTAAACGACATCTTTTAGAATCTCATTACAAAAGAATGAGTATTGTATTTTACAAGCTAAATAAGTTACAACCTAATCTCAGCATTGCTGACATCTCTTTGGGAAAGATTTTCCAAATGGCAATGTTATGCCTAGATAAAATCTGTGAGCAGAAGGAATTCTTCAAAGACCTCATGGAAGACAAAAAAAACCCTTCTCTGAAGCTTGTAAAAAACTTCATCTCAAGATGGAGTGCAAAGATAAAAATCAGTGTGTTGATCGTATGCCATTACCTGAAGCTCAAATGTGGACATCCGTGTTCATAATTCACAGGCCTTACTTCCAATGATACTTTGTTGAACATAAATTCCAAAGTTGAAAAAATCAGTTTACGAACTGAACACCTTGAAACGAAGGTTGATCCCTACTCCATCAACCAGATCCAAGCCACCATTTAAAACCCTTATTCCTTTTCTTTTCTTTAAGACTTCATTTGCAGAGAGAGAGAGAAGTTTAGAAGTTCAAAAACCTTCCCTTTTTACCTCCTCACCTCCTATCCCTTCGTATGATCATAAAAGATGGCCATTACCAGCCGGGAAAGCACATTGCCCAAGAGTTGCTTCATAGTCATTGACTACCAGCCCTTAAACATGTTTTTGCAAGATGACAAATTTCCCTTACCTCGCCGACAAAGCATGTTCCAGTTCTATGAGATTGTCCAAAGTCATGGAATCATGCTATCTGCCAGAGCTCAGAATGATACTTTGTTGAACATAAATTCCAAAGTGTGACCCAGATTGTCCCTGCTGGGATGATTGGGAAGAGGATGCCTTTAGCAAGGATCCTGTGCATCAGAAAGCTTTCGCAGTTTTCTTATCTGGTTTGGTACCCTGTTTTGACTAACAAAAGTCTGTTTCCTCCATTAGACACCCACACAGATCCCCAACGAAATGTTGTGTCCAAACCCTTTATTCCATCACCCATAACCTCAGCCGGTCATCTGAAAGTTTTCCTGATTTCCACTTTGACAACAAGACAAATAACTGTTGAAAAGCATTCTGAAATTGTTCGAGGAAAGAAACGCTTAGTCATTGACTATCAGCCCTTAAACATGTAGTCATCTTCGGAGGAGCTTTCCGTTGCATCGGGATCTGTATCACCGGAGTGGTGCGGTTTGCGGAAAAAGTTACTTGGGAGCGGCTAGATTTGAATCAGAAGTTTGGTCATCAGTGGAAGATTGGTGGTCAATGGTTTCCTCTGTTTTTGCCATCCAAGAGTTTGCAAGAAAAGCTGTTTGAAAACTTTCATTTTCTTGTCGGGTTATACAACCCAAAACAGACTTTTGTTAGTCAAAACAGGGTACCAAACCAGATAAGAAAACTGCGAAAGCTTTCTGATGCACAGGATCCTTGCTAAAGGCAAGTGCAGAGCATACTAGCTTAAGTTTCAAAATGAACAAATTTAAAACCCTTATTCCTTTTCTTTTCTTTAGGACTTCATTTGCAGAAAGAAAAAGCATAATCGTTGTTTCATCTGCAAGAAACGCAGTCACTTTGCTCGAAATTATCCTCATAAGTCTGCCAAAGCTGTTCGTCTCATTCAGCACCTTCAACATTCTTCCTTATTATCTAAAAACGAAGATGTTGAATCAAATTTTTTTAAACAGTCAGACCAAGATGACCAAACTACTTTCATTATCATAGAATCTTTGGATTCTGAGGATATTTCAGTCATCTCTACAGTTCAAAATGTCAACCATGTTTCCACCATTCCCAAACCTTCACTCAAAATGTCAATCCTTCCTTCCAAGTTTCATAAACATGTTCCTATCATCGGGTTTATTGACACTGGTGCCGATACTAGTATGATTGATCCTTCTGTTCTTCCCTCAGACTATTGGGAACGTCATTCAAAGCTTTTCAGAGCAGTTAATGGCAAAACTTTTGAAACCACTTTGATTACCAAAAAACCCATTGGTATTCAATTCTTTCCAAATTGTATAATTTGGAAAAAGATTGTAGCTTCCAAACTCCCAGATAAAGATTTACTCATAGGTTTTGACATTCTTCATTTGGTTAAAAACCTATTCCTAACCAGTTCTGGAGTACGCTACAAACAAATGTTCTTGCCTTATATAAATACACCGCGTCTGTATGTACTCTCTGAAACACCATCTGCATACAGTCACATTTCGCAAAAGTTCTTAGATTTTTGTCCAGAAAATCATTCACGGTTCCACCATCCTTCACCACTTTGGAAGAATGAACAATTCTTCATCCACCTCCCTCATAAATCCCACAAAAGCATCTCACCCGGGTATGTCTCCTTCAAATCTCTTACTTGCTAAGCAAGAATGTTCTCAGTTACTCCAACAAGGTCTAATTGAACCTACTGAATCAGATTGGGCTTGCCAAGCCTTCTATGTTGAAAAACGATCTAAATTAGTTCGTGGAAAAAAGAGATTAGTTATTGATTACCAGCCACTTAATTCTTTTTTTAAAGATGATAAGTTTCCCCTTCCAAAAATCCAGACCCTGTTTGTTCATCTTCAAGGGGCTCGTATCTTCTCTAAGTTTGATTTAAAAGCTGGTTTTTGGCAACTTGGTATTTCACCAGTTGATCGTCACAAAACTACCTTTTGCATACCAGATGCCCATTATCAATGGACTGCTATGTCCTTTGGTGTTAAAGTTGCTCCTTCATTATTTCAAAAGGCCATGACAAAAATCTTTAGTCCCATCCTCCATCATGCTTTGGTCTACATTGATGATATTTTGTTATTTTCTTCTGACCATGAGAGCCACCAGAAGCTCCTTTTAGATTTCTTTCACATTGTACAGGCACTTGGAATGATGCTTTATAAAAAGAAAAGCAGCATTGGAAAGGAATCAATTGACTTTCTTGGCATGGTGATTCAAGATGGCCACTATGGTCCACACATTATGACTGAACTATTAAAATTCCCGGACACAAATCTCACCAAAAAGCAGATCCAACAATTCCTCGGGATTGTTAATTATGTCCGTGATTTTATTCTCAAAGTTGCAATCCACACAAGCCAGCTGTCGCCCATGTTAAAAAAACAGTGCCCTCCATGGGGCCCAGCACAGACAGAAGCTGTCAAGCAGCTAAAGGTGATAGCCCAATCACCTCCTCCACTCAAAATGCCTACTACTGGACAACACATCCTCCATACTGATGCCAACGATGATTACTGGAGTGCCATTCTTCTCGAAGAAATCAATGGCGTGCAACATTTCTGTGCACATGCAAGCGGACAATTCAAAGACTTTGAAAAGAACTACCATGTGATCCACAAAGAGATTTTGGCAGTCAAGTATGGCATTAAAAAATTTGAATTTCATCTAATCAGCCACAAATTTCTTATCCACATGGATAACTCTTCTTTTCCCCGAATCTTTGACTCTAAAAACAAGTTGCTCCCTGACAAGCAACTCCTCAGTCTCAAAAACTAGTTTGCTAAATACGACTTCACTGTTCACCACATAAAAGGCAACCAGAACCTCATTCCAGACTTCCTCACCCGTCCAACTATAAATAAACCTTCACTCATTTCCTCAATCCAAACCATTCCAGTTATAGCCATGAATCGCCAACTTCCTTTCAAAGCTCTCAACCAGAGAAATTTCCCCACGAACATCTTTATCCAATCGGCTTACCAGCTTCAAGACTTTGCAAAGAAGTTCCTTTACAGGTATTTCTTTACTGTCCAAACCAAAAAGCCTGATCGATTTCTAAACCTTTGCTTGGAACACCTGTTTCTCACAGGCCTCACTCTCTCCTCTCTGTCCATTTGTGAGGATGAGCTTTGGCACATGTGGTGCCTCACCACCTTGTATGCTACGAAGCTAGTTTTCCCTGTCAAACCAGTCCTGACTCACCTTACCACTCCTGAGTTCTCACCATACCTCCTATGGATTCTCCTCGAATGGTATTCCCCACTCACATGGTAGCGTAAACAACTTCAGAATCTATGTACTTTTCACGGATTAGACAAAATGCCAGAACAGGAAGCTAACATGTGAACTACAGTTTCATCGTTCACAGGCCCTACTTCCAGCACCCAAAGACAAGAGACTACTGGATACAAGACATGGCATATGAATGGAGAACTTACTCTCATCCTTATACCCTCATTCATGATACATCGGTCACCTCCGTTCTCAAAGCCTATCTCATGGAACTTAACAATGTTCCTCCACCTGCCATAAACATTCACCACACCTCTATTGGACCATCACACACCCTTGAAATAATTCCAAAAACACAAGGTTGTACTCTGGGTTCAAGTTCAAGTCCTCAAGAAATCCTTGTCATGGAACAACGTCCTGACTACATCAACGTCTTATTCCAAGACGCTCAGGACCCATAGGAAGATTTTCAGTCCCTTCTCCATACTGAAAATCCCCATTATACTGTCACCAATCCAGACTCTCCTGCTGCATCTACATCATAGCACATGTCTGAAGCTGCTGAAGAAAACTATCAGCAAGCTGAGGCGTATCTCGACCAGAGACAGATACGTCGGTACAAGCGCAATTTAAGAAAGAGACGAGAGACGTGTCACCATCGCGCTATCCATCCACTCCATGATGATGATGACAATTTGTTGCTCTCACACAACTTTTGATACAACAGCCCATGTGACTCCCGTTTGCTTCGCATGTCTTATGTAAAAGTCTTAGTCGGTGAGCTTTAGTAAGAGTCCTAGCTGGTGTGCTTTACTTTCTAAAAAGGTGTGCTTTGCTTTCTAAAAGCATGTGCCTATTTGACGATTATAATTATTCAAGGGGTCCTGTCCTTGATGATTTTCTATATAAGGCACCTTATGCTTTAGTTGAACAAGCTCAAAAGCTTGGTAGACACATCCTGATATGATGGAGGGGTTTCAGACAGATTGTAAAGTTTCAAGACATCTGTGAATGGTTTGAACATAGACTTGACTCGAATTCCATGAGGAATGATTTGAAGGTGTTTGATTTGGTGAAGGATGTCAAATCCTAACAAAATATCTTTATTAGGAAGAGTTGAACCAATGACTCCATCTCTGCACAACTGCAGCAGATCCACCAGAACCTCCAGTCCAGAATTGTTCAACTTGATTCTGAGTTGCGAACTATGCTTGCCCAACGTTACCAAGGTCCAGAATTTGATCAAAAAGAAAGGGAGATCAGACGATTAAAAGCTGAGCTTGCTCAAATTGAATCTGACAAACAAAAACCTTCCCTTTTTACTTCCTCGCCTCCTATCCCTTCGATTGGTCCAACCTATCATCCATTTGCCTCAATGCTTTCTCCTATCCGACAGTATGAGCCTTCTAAGCTGTTTGGTATGACTCATACCCTTTTTCGAGACCACCCATTACCACCACCTAAACCAAAACCAAAGCCTAAACCTCAACCACGACCCGTCACAATTAATCCTTCCTCCACTATTATCCCTGACCAACAATCACCAGGCTATACACCAGCATCTCCATCACCTCCTGAACCATCCAAATCCCAACCTCCTACTACCTCCAAGGATAAAGAACCTATGCACCAATTCAGTGCCCATACCATTGACCACCCATCTTCCACCGATGACCAAACTTCTGATTCAAATCTAGCCGTTTTAGATAGCCATACTGAGACTGAAACAGAATCCTCAGCATCCACCAGTGACTCTGAAAAATCTTATGCTGATATCACCAGAATTCTAATGGCTCAACCAGACCCACAAACCTCTCGGACTGAACCATATGTTGATATTCCTTCTGATGTTGAAGAAGAAATGCCTGAATCTTCTGCCACCAACCAGCCTCCTCCGGTCCAAACTACTTCATCCAGTCACAAATCATCAAATGGTCCCTGGTTTACCTTTGATGATATCCCATCCTACAAATGGCGTGATCGTCTTAATGAAATGTCTGCCTGGATTGATCTCCAAATGCTCAGATCAGGAGCCACTACTGAATCAGTCCTTAGAGAATTTGCTACTCGTTTTACGGGTGCTCTAAGAGATTGGTTTGACTCTCTTGGTCCATACAGACAATTGCAGTTTGTTCAATTACCAGAAGTCTCCAGTGCTCTTGCCATTCTTCATGATCAGTTTTTAGGAGACCCAGCTGCAGCCTTTGAAGCTGCACGCCGAGACTATCTTAGCATGAAATGTTGCTCCCTTGATGCTAAGGATCTTGATTTCCATTACAAGCGCATGTCCCTGTTATTCTATAAGCTTAATGGATTCAACGAGCCTACCCTAAAGCATGTCTTTCTGGCCTCCCTTCCAGAAGAACTCCAACCAGACATCCAGAGGCAGCTCACCGCCTCCAATCTTGTCATTGACAATATCTCTCTTGGCAAAATTTTCCAACTCGCCAAAACTTGTCTTGATAAGCTCTGTGAACAGAAACAATTCTTCAAGGACTTGTTGAAAGACAAAGAACCATTCAGAAGTGCCTGCAAAAAGCCTTATCTGCAAATCAAATGCAAACAGAAGAAGGATTGTGATTGCCGTCCCAAAAAGAAAAGGCATTTTCGAAAGTTCAGATCTCCAGAATTTTCATCCAGACCCCGCAGATCCAGAAAACCTTACAGATTCTTCCGAAAGCGGTCTTCTTCTTCCAAAGACTCCAAACGAAGAAAATCCAGCAGATGTTTTATCTGCAGAAAAAAAGGTCATTTTGCCAAAGACTGCCCCAACAAAAGAGCCACGTCCATTCGTCTTGTAGAACATCTTCAGGCTACTACGGATTACTCTCCTCAACAGGATGAACTGGAATTCTACTTCTCTGAACAAGATGAACCTAATGATGAAACAGTGTTCGCACTCCAACAGTCTTCTGATGATTCCGACAGTGATCAGTCCCAAGTCATTTTCCACCAACAGCTCTTGTCCCTTGACACTACGGTTCCTATACCCTCCATCAAAGTCCAAATCCTGCCTTCAAAATTCCAAAGGCCCATTCCAGCAATTGGTCTCATCGATACTGGTGCACAGCGCAGTATGATCAACCCTCATATTCTCCCACCAGACTCTTGGACCCAATCCGAAGAATATTTCAAAGCTGTTAATGGCAACCTGTTCACCACTTCTTTGGTTACCAAAAAGCCCATTGGTATCCAGATTTTCCCTAATTGTGTCATTTGGACCAAAGTCATTGGTTCAACTCTTCCTAATAAAGATATTTTGTTAGGATTTGACATCCTTCACCAAATCAAACACCTTCAAATCATTCCTCATGGAATTCGAGTCAAGTCTATGTTCAAACCATTCACAGATGTCTTGAAACTTTACAATCTGTCTGAAACCCCTCCATCATATCAGGATGTGTCTACCAAGCTTTTGAGCTTCTGTCCCGAATCTCATTCTGAGTTCACCCATCCAAACCCTTTGTGGAAAAATCAGTCTTTCTTTGTTAAGTTACCCTTCAAACTTAATGAAGACATTAATCCCACCAAAGCTACTCACCCAGGAATGAGTCCATCTGACTTACTCCTAGCCCAACAAGAATGTTCTCAACTGTTAGCCCAAGGATTAATTGAGCCCACAACTTCTCAATGGGCTTGCCAAGCCTTTTATGTTGAAAAGCATTCTGAAATTGTTCGAGGAAAGAAACGCTTAGTCATTGACTACCAGCCCTTAAACATGTTTTTGCAAGATGACAAATTTCCCTTACCTCGCCGACAAAGCATGTTTACTTTTCTCAAAAATGCCCAGATCTTTTCAAAATTTGATTTAAAATCAGGTTTTTGGCAATTAGGCATTGAACCCTCTGAGAGATATAAGACAGCCTTTTGCATTCCTAATGCCCATTTTCAATGGACGGTTCTACCCTTTGGTCTCAAAACTGCCCCATCCATTTTCCAAAAATCCATGATCAAAATCTTTCAGCCTCTCCTGTCTCATGCATTGATTTACATTGATGATATTTTACTTTTTTCAGGATCACATGATGACCATCACCGACTGCTCAACCAGTTCTATGATATTGTCCAAAGTCATGGAATCATGCTATCTGCCAAGAAAAGCACCATTGCCACAGATACCATCGAATTTCTTGGTATGATCATAAAAGATGGCCATTACCAGCCAGGAAAGCACATTGCCCAAGAGTTGCTCCACTTTCCAGATCAGCAACTTTCCAAAAAGCAAGTCCAGCAATTTCTTGGAATTATCAATTACATCAGAGACTTTATCCCACATGTGGATCACTACACTCGTCACCTCTCGGCTTTATTGAAGAAAAAGCCTCCTGAGTGGAATGATGACCACACAAATGCTGTCACTACTCTCAAGCAGATTGCGCAAAATCCGCCTCCTTTAAAGTTGATTGCAGATGGAAAGCGCATACTACAGACAGACGCAAGTGATGAATCATGGGGTGCCATTCTCCTTGAAGAACTCAATGGAAAAGAACACTTTATCGCCTACGCTAGTGGACATTTTTCTGACACACAGCAGCACTACCATAGCGTGTTCAAAGAGATCTTAGCGGTAAAGTATGGCATCAAAAAGTTCGAGTACCATCTCATTGGCCACCACTTCCTCATCCGAATGGACAGCTCAGCCTTCCCCAACATTCTCAATTTCAAAGGCAAAACTGTTCCAGAAAAGATGTTACTTCGGTTAAAAGATTGGTTTTTCAAATATGATTTTTCAGTCAAGCATATAAAGGGATCCCAGAACCTTATCCCTGATTTGCTATCCAGACTCTCAAAACCAGAGACACCTCCCACTCTGTTTTCCACCACTTACCATTTTCCTATCATCGCCATGGCTACATCCTTACCTCCTGAAGCTCTTACCAAAAAACCATTTCCTTTGAATAAAACATTCTCCTCTGTTTTCGCCATCCAAGAGTTTGCACGAAAAGCTGTTTTCCGTTTCTTCATGAAAGCTTACCTTATGGCAGACTCATTTCCATTTTCTACTTTCCATCCTGAAAATCTGTTTCTTCCAAGTTTAACCCTTGACCCATCCAGAGAAATCACTGAAGACGAGTTATGGTACCTCTGGTGCCTAACTACTCTCTATGCAACCAAGCTCATCCTACCCATCGCCCCCACTTTGTCTCATCTTCTTAATCCTGACAAAGCTACCTCTCTCATCTGGACATTACTTGAATGGTTTTCACCAATTCCATGGTGGAGACACAAGCTCCAACACTTGTCAGAAATCTACAACCTTGATCGTATGCCATTACCTGAAGCTCAAATGTGGACATCCGTGTTCATAATTCACAGGCCTTATTTCCAACACCCGGATACACAGTTCTTTTGGACACAGGATCAGGTATACGAATGGTTCACTGCACCACACCCTTCCATCATTGAAAATGAGATCCAGCCTACCTTACATAACTACCTCCACCAGCTAAACCACCAAACTCCGCCACATAAGGATATTGTTCACACATCCTTAGGCCCACAACATGACCTCATCATGATCCCTACTCCATCAACCAGATCCAAGCCACCATCCACAGGAATCCTTATCAAAGAAGAAAGGCCAGACTACACTGACTTTCTCTTCCAGGACTCTCAGGACCCCTGGGAAGAATTTCTTCCTCTTAGCCAACACCTTCATCAGTTCCCTCAACCAACAATGGATGAACCTGGATCCTCCGACCCAGGACCATCAACCCGACCTTCCAAAAAATCACCTCGGTCTTCTAAAGTTGACAAAGCCACCCAGACTTCCCCCGGGTATACTTCACAGTGTACTCCACGAGCTGAACATTGCCCTAATCCACCATGCCGTGGTCCCTCCTGTCAACATCCTAAACGCCCGAAGCTTCCAAGCAACTTTTTCCGCAAACCGCACCACTCCGGTGATACAGATCCCGATGCAACGGAAAGTTCCTCCGAAGATGACTACATGAACCTCCACTCTCCATAAAAGTTATTTGTCTTATTATGATTTGTCTTCTTGTTATCATTATGTCTTGTTTTGTCTTGTTGTCATCATGGTTGCTTTTGCTTTTGCTTTTTACTTTTGCTTTACGCTTTTGTCAAAGTCATGCTTTATTAAAGCATCTTTGTCCCTTTGTAATAATTAAAGGTGTGTAATCATGTGTAATCATGTAACTTTACTTTTACTTTAAAGATAGGGGCCCTGTCCTATCTTTCTGAGATTCCTCCTCTATATAAGGAATTCTCATCTGCTTGTACCAAATAAGAATGTAACATATAGAAGTTTGCCAAGAAATAAACTCGTGTGTTTTTCTCTCACCATGAACTTCTAAACTTCTCTCTCTCTCTGCAAATGAAGTCTTAAAGAAAAGAAAAGGAATAAGGGTTTTTAAATTTGTTCATTTTGAAACTTAAGCAAAGTATGCTCTGCACTTGCCTTTAGCTCGCAAGGATCCTGTGCCTCAGAAAGCTTTCGCAGTTTTCTTATCTGGTTTGGTACCCTGTTTTGACTAACGAAAAGTCTGTTTTGGGTTGTATAACCCGAGAAGAAAATGAAAGTTTTCCTGATTTCCCTATTTTTTGGTATCAGAGCCTAAACCCTTTTCAAATTCCTCAAAGTGGTATAATTTAAGTCTTTATTCCTGTTTTGATCTTTAGTCTTCAGGCGCAGAGAGAACTCATCCCTCATGGCTTCTACCTCATCAACTCCTGTTACTCTTTCTTCTACGCTTTCTTTGCCTAAATCTTGCACTTCTCATACTGCTAATAAAATAGAAAACCTTGTTGAATACTCCTATATTCCCGAATCCGCTCAAATCAGTGAATCCACCTACCCTCTTATAAGCCCTTATCACCTGTATAAACGACCCAACTCATTTACCCGCAGCATCCGTACACTTATCTCTACCAAACGGCCTCACCCTAAAGAATATATCCAGTCTTCTCGTCTGGATCAGTGTGCTCTCAAAGCCACCTCTGCTGAGCAATATGTTACACTAGAAATTCCTTCAGAGCTCATTTCAAATTGGAAACGTGAAGGATACACCCATCTTCATCTAGGCGGCATCCGCCTCATCCTTACCCTACATGGGCGCAAAGGTTTACCTGTTACCGCTCGTGTTGCTCTCTTGGATACTCGGTTTAAACAGTTCCAAGATGCCGTTATCGGTACTGTCCTCACCACCCTCCATGCTGGCAGTGTCTTACTCACCTTTTATCCCAACTTCAATCTTTCCCTTCAAGATCCTAATCTACCCACAACCTTGAAAGTTCAAGTCCAGATCCAAGGTGCTGAACAAATCTCCACTGCTAAAATAGCCACCCTCCACCATCAATTGGTCTATCGGCTTCAGAATCATGCCTTAGACCTACCCACTCCAGAACATCACTCTGACACTCTTATGGTGTTAGCAGAATCTGACCAGATTCCAACCATCATTCAGATCCCCAGGCAAATTCCTCGCCACGAACTCCTTAAGCTTATGCCTCTTGAATGGATCTCAAACTATGAGCAGTTCCATAACAATACAGCCCCAGTTCAGACATCTGAAAGTATGTTTGACAGGCGACCAGATGGCACGGTCAGAATGACCTTTAAACCACCTCCCAGTGCTCCTCAAGAGCCTCCTCGGCTCTCTTTCACTTATTCCTCCATGATCACAGCTGTACAGACAGCTCAAGAAGATTTGCCTATTACAGGGTTCAATTCCGACGGTTTCCCTGTTTATCCAGCCAAGCAAAATGGACATTTCCTTTGGGATGTCCCTGGTTCCGGCCACTGTGACCCAGATTGTCCCTGCTGGGATGATTGGGAAGAGGATGATGATTATGTAACCAAAAAGAAAAAGAAACCTAAGAAAAAATCTCATGCCTCGTGTCACCACAGTACTCCTAAACCACCACAAGATCCTCCTCCTCCATCAGCTCCTTTACCTCTCTATAAAAAGGAACTCCAATGGCTTGCAAAGCGTTGCACTCCAAAAACTTCTTTACCTGTTCCAGCTCCCTCTCCACCTCTGAGTTGTATGATGTTTTCATCTGCTTCCTCAGATTATTCTTCCTCTTTTCCTCCATTAGACACCCACACAGATTCCCAACGAAATGTTGTGTCTAAACCTTTTGTTCCATCACCCATCACTTCATCAGGTCATCTTGAACCACCCAAACCTTTTGAGTCAGTCCTCAACTGGCAAACCCAAAATGCCAGAGCCCAGAATGATACTTTGTTGAACATAAATTCCAAAGTTGAAAAGATCAGTTTACGAACTGAACACCTTGAAACGAAGGAGTCAACAAAAAGGCTTGGCAAGCCCATTGAGAAGTTGTGGGCTCAATTAATCCTTGGGCTAACAGTTGAGAACATTCTTGTTGGGCTAGGAGTAAGTCAGATGGACTCATTCCTGGGTGAGTAGCTTTGGTGGGATTAATGTCTTCATTAAGTTTGAAGGGTAACTTAACAAAGAAAGACTGATTTTTCCACAAAGGGTTTGGATGGGTGAACTCAGAATGAGATTCGGGACAGAAGCTCAAAAGCTTGGTAGACACATCCTGATATGATGGAGGGGTTTTAGACAGATTGTAAAGTTTCAAGACATCTGTGAATGGTTTGAACATAGACTTGACTCGAATTCCATGAGGAATGATTTGAAGGTGTTTGATTTGGTGAAGGATGTCAAATCCTAACAAAATATCTTTATTAGGAAGAGTTGAACCAATGACTTTGGTCCAAATGACACAATTAGGGAAAATCTGGATACCAATGGGCTTTTTGGTAACCAAAGAAGTGGTGAACAGGTTGCCATTAACAGCTTTGAAATATTCTTCGGATTGGGTCCAAGAGTCTGGTGGGAGAATATGAGGGTTGATCATACTGCGCTGTGCACCAGTATCGATGAGACCAATTGCTGGAATGGGCCTTTGGAATTTTGAAGGCAGGATTTGGACTTTGATGGAGGGTATAGGAACCGTAGTGTCAAGGGACAAGAGCTGTTGGTGGAAAATGACTTGGGACTGATCACTGTCGGAATCATCAGAAGACTGTTGGAGTGCGAACACTGTTTCATCATTAGGTTCATCTTGTTCAGAGAAGTAGAATTCCAGTTCATCCTGTTGAGGAGAGTAATCCGTAGTAGCCTGAAGATGTTCTACAAGACGAATGGACGTGGCTCTTTTGTTGGGGCAGTCTTTGGCAAAATGACCTTTTTTTCTGCAGATAAAACATCTGCTGGATTTTCTTCGTTTGGAGTCTTTGGAAGAAGAAGACCGCTTTCGGAAGAATCTGTAAGGTTTTCTGGATCTGCGGGGTCTGGATGAAAATTCTGGAGATCTGAACTTTCGAAAATGCCTTTTCTTTTTGGGACGGCAATCACAATCCTTCTTCTGTTTGCATTTGATTTGCAGATAAGGCTTTTTGCAGGCACTTCTGAATGGTTCTTTGTCTTTCAACAAGTCCTTGAAGAATTGTTTCTGTTCACAGAGCTTATCAAGACAAGTTTTGGCGAGTTGGAAAATTTTGCCAAGAGAGATATTGTCAATGACAAGATTGGAGGCGGTGAGCTGCCTCTGGATGTCTGGTTGGAGTTCTTCTGGAAGGGAGGCCAGAAAGACATGCTTTAGGGTAGGCTCGTTGAATCCATTAAGCTTATAGAATAACAGGGACATGCGCTTGTAATGGAAATCAAGATCCTTAGCATCAAGGGAGCAACATTTCATGCTAAGATAGTCTCGGCGTGCAGCTTCAAAGGCTGCAGCTGGGTCTCCTAAAAACTGATCATGAAGAATGGCAAGAGCACTGGAGACTTCTGGTAATTGAACAAACTGCAATTGTCTGTATGGACCAAGAGAGTCAAACCAATCTCTTAGAGCACCCGTAAAACGAGTAGCAAATTCTCTAAGGACTGATTCAGTAGTGGCTCCTGATCTGAGCATTTGGAGATCAATCCAGGCAGACATTTCATTAAGACGATCACGCCATTTGTAGGATGGGATATCATCAAAGGTAAACCAGGGACCATTTGATGATTTGTGACTGGATGAAGTAGTTTGGACCGGAGGAGGCTGGTTGGTGGCAGAAGATTCAGGCATTTCTTCTTCAACATCAGAAGGAATATCAACATATGGTTCAGTCCGAGAGGTTTGTGGGTCTGGTTGAGCCATTAGAATTCTGGTGATATCAGCATAAGATTTTTCAGAGTCACTGGTGGATGCTGAGGATTCTGTTTCAGTCTCAGTATGGCTATCTAAAACGGCTAGATTTGAATCAGAAGTTTGGTCATCGGTGGAAGATGGGTGGTCAATGGTATGGGCACTGAATTGGTGCATAGGTTCTTTATCCTTGGAGGTAGTAGGAGGTTGGGATTTGGATGGTTCAGGAGGTGATGGAGATGCTGGTGTATAGCCTGGTGATTGTTGGTCAGGGATAATAGTGGAGGAAGGATTAATTGTGACGGGTCGTGGTTGAGGTTTAGGCTTTGGTTTTGGTTTAGGTGGTGGTAATGGGTGGTCTCGAAAAAGGGTATGAGTCATACCAAACAGCTTAGAAGGCTCATACTGTCGGATAGGAGAAAGCATTGAGGCAAATGGATGATAGGTTGGACCAATCGAAGGGATAGGAGGCGAGGAAGTAAAAAGGGAAGGTTTTTGTTTGTCAGATTCAATTTGAGCAAGCTCAGCTTTTAATCGTCTGATCTCCCTTTCTTTTTGATCAAATTCTGGACCTTGGTAACGTTGGGCAAGCATAGTTCGCAACTCAGAATCAAGTTGAACAATTCTGGACTGGAGGTTCTGGTGGATCTGCTGCAGTTGTGCAGAGATGGAGTCAACCTTCGTTTCAAGGTGTTCAGTTCGTAAACTGATCTTTTCAACTTTGGAATTTATGTTCAACAAAGTATCATTCTGGGCTCTGGCATTTTGGGTTTGCCAGTTGAGGACTGACTCAAAAGGTTTGGGTGGTTCAAGATGACCTGATGAAGTGATGGGTGATGGAACAAAAGGTTTAGACACAACATTTCGTTGGGAATCTGTGTGGGTGTCTAATGGAGGAAAAGAGGAAGAATAATCTGAGGAAGCAGATGAAAACATCATACAACTCAGAGGTGGAGAGGGAGCTGGAACAGGTAAAGAAGTTTTTGGAGTGCAACGCTTTGCAAGCCATTGGAGTTCCTTTTTAGAGAGGTAAAGGAGCTGATGGAGGAGGAGGATCTTGTGGTGGTTTAGGAGTACTGTGGTGACACGAGGCATGAGATTTTTTCTTAGGTTTCTTTTTCTTTTTGGTTACATAATCATCATCCTCTTCCCAATCATCCCAGCAGGGACAATCTGGGTCACAGTGGCCGGAACCAGGGACATCCCAAAGGAAATGTCCATTTTGCTTGGCTGGATAAACAGGGAAACCGTCGGAATTGAACCCTGTAATAGGCAAATCTTCTTGAGCTGTCTGTACAGCTGTGATCATGGAGGAATAAGTGAAAGAGAGCCGAGGAGGCTCTTGAGGAGCACTGGGAGGTGGTTTAAAGGTCATTCTGACCGTGCCATCTGGTCGCCTGTCAAACATACTTTCAGATGTCTGAACTGGGGCTGTATTGTTATGGAACTGCTCATAGTTTGAGATCCATTCAAGAGGCATAAGCTTAAGGAGTTCGTGGCGAGGAATTTGCCTGGGGATCTGAATGATGGTTGGAATCTGGTCAGATTCTGCTAACACCATAAGAGTGTCAGAGTGATGTTCTGGAGTGGGTAGGTCTAAGGCATGATTCTGAAGCCGATAGACCAATTGATGGTGGAGGGTGGCTATTTTAGCAGTGGAGATTTGTTCAGCACCTTGGATCTGGACTTGAACTTTCAAGGTTGTGGGTAGATTAGGATCTTGAAGGGAAAGATTGAAGTTGGGATAAAAGGTGAGTAAGACACTGCCAGCATGGAGGGTGGTGAGGACAGTACCGATAACGGCATCTTGGAACTGTTTAAACCGAGTATCCAAGAGAGCAACACGAGCGGTAACAGGTAAACCTTTGCGCCCATGTAGGGTAAGGATGAGGCGGATGCCGCCTAGATGAAGATGGGTGTATCCTTCACGTTTCCAATTTGATGAAAGTCAGTGTAGTCTGGCCTTTCTTCTTTGATAAGGATTCCTGTGGATGGTGGCTTGGATCTGGTTGATGGAGTAGGGATCATGATGAGGTCATGTTGTGGGCCTAAGGATGTGTGAACAATATCCTTATGTGGCGGAGTTTGGTGGTTTAGCTGGTGGAGGTAGTTATGTAAGGTAGGCTGGATCTCATTTTCAATGATGGAAGGGTGTGGTGCAGTGAACCATTCGTATACCTGATCCTGTTGGAGGGTGTTTCAAATTGGTATCAGAGCAAAGTATGTAACATATAGACTTCATTTAAAAACCCTATTTGGTATCAGAGCCTAAACCCTTTTCAAATTCCTCAAAGTGGTATAATTTAAGTCTTTATTCCTGTTTTGATCTTTAGTCTTCAGGCGCAGAGAGAACTCATCCCTCATGGCTTCTACCTCATCAACTCCTGTTACTCTTTCTTCTACGCTTTCTTTGCCTAAATCTTGCACTTCTCATACTGCTAATAAAATAGAAAACCTTGTTGAATTCTCCTATATTCCCGAATCCGCTCAAATCAGTGAATCCACCTACCCTCTTATAAGCCCTTATCACCTGTATAAACGACCCAACTCATTTACCCGCAGCATCCGTACACTTATCTCTACCAAACGGCCTCACCCTAAAGAATATATCCAGTCTTCTCGTCTGGATCAGTGTGCTCTCAAAGCCACCTCTGCCTACCCACTCCAGAACATCACTCTGACACTCTTATGGTGTTAGCAGAATCTGACCAGATTCCAACCATCATTCAGATCCCCAGGCAAATTCCTCGCCACGAACTCCTTAAGCTTATGCCTCTTGAATGGATCTCAAACTATGAGCAGTTCCATAACAATACAGCCCCAGTTCAGTGGTTTCTTTTTCTTTTTGGTTACATAATCATCATCCTCTTCCCAATCATCCCAGCAGGGACAATCTGGGTCACAGTGGCCGGAACCAGGGACATCCCAAAGGAAATGTCCATTTTGCTTGGCTGGATAAACAGGGAAACCGTCGGAATTGAACCCTGTAATAGGCAAATCTTCTTGAGCTGTCTGTACAGCTGTGATCATGGAGGAATAAGTGAAAGAGAGCCGAGGAGGCTCTTGAGGAGCACTGGGAGGTGGTTTAAAGGTCATTCTGACCGTGCCATCTGGTCGCCTGTCAAACATACTTTCAGATGTCTGAACTGGGGCTGTATTGTTATGGAACTGCTCATAGTTTGAGATCCATTCAAGAGGCATAAGCTTAAGGAGTTCGTGGCGAGGAATTTGCCTGGGGATCTGAATGATGGTTGGAATCTGGTCAGATTCTGCTAACACCATAAGAGTGTCAGAGTGATGTTCTGGAGTGGGTAGGTCTAAGGCATGATTCTGAAGCCGATAGACCAATTGATGGTGGAGGGTGGCTATTTTAGCAGTGGAGATTTGTTCAGCACCTTGGATCTGGACTTGAACTTTCAAGGTTGTGGGTAGATTAGGATCTTGAAGGGAAAGATTGAAGTTGGGATAAAAGGTGAGTAAGACACTGCCAGCATGGAGGGTGGTGAGGACAGTACCGATAACGGCATCTTGGAACTGTTTAAACCGAGTATCCAAGAGAGCAACACGAGCGGTAACAGGTAAACCTTTGCGCCCATGTAGGGTAAGGATGAGGCGGATGCCGCCTAGATGAAGATGGGTGTATCCTTCACGTTTCCAATTTGATGAAAGTCAGTGTAGTCTGGCCTTTCTTCTTTGATAAGGATTCCTGTGGATGGTGGCTTGGATCTGGTTGATGGAGTAGGGATCATGATGAGGTCATGTTGTGGGCCTAAGGATGTGTGAACAATATCCTTATGTGGCGGAGTTTGGTGGTTTAGCTGGTGGAGGTAGTTATGTAAGGTAGGCTGGATCTCATTTTCAATGATGGAAGGGTGTGGTGCAGTGAACCATTCGTATACCTGATCCTGTTGGAGGGTGTTTCAAATTGGTATCAGAGCAAAGTATGTAACATATAGACTTCATTTAAAAACCCTATTTGGTATCAGAGCCTAAACCCTTTTCAAATTCCTCAAAGTGGTATAATTTAAGTCTTTATTCCTGTTTTGATCTTTAGTCTTCAGGCGCAGAGAGAACTCATCCCTCATGGCTTCTACCTCATCAACTCCTGTTACTCTTTCTTCTACGCTTTCTTTGCCTAAATCTTGCACTTCTCATACTGCTAATAAAATAGAAAACCTTGTTGAATTCTCCTATATTCCCGAATCCGCTCAAATCAGTGAATCCACCTACCCTCTTATAAGCCCTTATCACCTGTATAAACGACCCAACTCATTTACCCGCAGCATCCGTACACTTATCTCTACCAAACGGCCTCACCCTAAAGAATATATCCAGTCTTCTCGTCTGGATCAGTGTGCTCTCAAAGCCACCTCTGCCTACCCACTCCAGAACATCACTCTGACACTCTTATGGTGTTAGCAGAATCTGACCAGATTCCAACCATCATTCAGATCCCCAGGCAAATTCCTCGCCACGAACTCCTTAAGCTTATGCCTCTTGAATGGATCTCAAACTATGAGCAGTTCCATAACAATACAGCCCCAGTTCAGTGGTTTCTTTTTCTTTTTGGTTACATAATCATCATCCTCTTCCCAATCATCCCAGCAGGGACAATCTGGGTCACAGTGGCCGGAACCAGGGACATCCCAAAGGAAATGTCCATTTTGCTTGGCTGGATAAACAGGGAAACCGTCGGAATTGAACCCTGTAATAGGCAAATCTTCTTGAGCTGTCTGTACAGCTGTGATCATGGAGGAATAAGTGAAAGAGAGCCGAGGAGGCTCTTGAGGAGCACTGGGAGGTGGTTTAAAGGTCATTCTGACCGTGCCATCTGGTCGCCTGTCAAACATACTTTCAGATGTCTGAACTGGGGCTGTATTGTTATGGAACTGCTCATAGTTTGAGATCCATTCAAGAGGCATAAGCTTAAGGAGTTCGTGGCGAGGAATTTGCCTGGGGATCTGAATGATGGTTGGAATCTGGTCAGATTCTGCTAACACCATAAGAGTGTCAGAGTGATGTTCTGGAGTGGGTAGGTCTAAGGCATGATTCTAAAGCCGATAGACCAATTGATGGTGGAGGGTGGCTATTTTAGCAGTGGAGATTTGTTCAGCACCTTGGATCTGGACTTGAACTTTCAAGGTTGTGGGTAGATTAGGATCTTGAAGGGAAAGATTGAAGTTGGGATAAAAGGTGAGTAAGACACTGCCAGCATGGAGGGTGGTGAGGACAGTACCGATAACGGCATCTTGGAACTGTTTAAACCGAGTATCCAAGAGAGCAACACGAGCGGTAACAGGTAAACCTTTGCGCCCATGTAGGGTAAGGATGAGGCGGATGCCGCCTAGATGAAGATGGGTGTATCCTTCACGTTTCCAATTTGAAATGAGCTCTGAAGGAATTTCTAGTGTAACATATTGCTCAGCAGAGGTGGCTTTGAGAGCACACTGATCCAGACGAGAAGACTGGATATATTCTTTAGGGTGAGGCCGTTTGGTAGAGATAAGTGTACGGATGCTGCGGGTAAATGAGTTGGGTCGTTTATACAGGTGATAAGGGCTTATAAGAGGGTAGGTGGATTCACTGATTTGAGCGGATTCGGGAATATAGGAGTATTCAACAAGGTTTTCTATTTTATTAGCAGTATGAGAAGTGCAAGATTTAGGCAAAGAAAGCGTAGAAGAAAGAGTAACAGGAGTTGATGAGGTAGAAGCCATGAGGGATGAGTTCTCTCTGCGCCTGAAGACTAAAGATCAAAACAGGAATAAAGACTTAAATTATACCACTTTGAGGAATTTGAAAAGGGTTTAGGCTCTGATACCAAATAGGGAAATCAGGAAAACTTTCATTTTCTTCTCGGGTTATACAACCCAAAACAGACTTTTCGTTAGTCAAAACAGGGTACCAAACCAGATAAGAAAACTGCGAAAGCTTTCTGATGCACAGGATCCTTGCGAGCTAAAGGCAAGTGCAGAGCATACTTTGCTTAAGTTTCAAAATGAACAAATTTAAAAACCCTTATTCCTTTTCTTTTCTTTAAGACTTCATTTGCAGAGAGAGAGAGAAGTTTAGAAGTTCATGGTGAGAGAAAAACACACGAGTTTATTTCTTGGCAAACTTCTATATGTTACATTCTTATTTGGTACAAGCAGATGAGAATTCCTTATATAGAGGAGGAATCTCAGAAAGATAGGACAGGGCCCCTATCTTTAAAGTAAAAGTAAAGTTACATGATTACACATGATTACACACCTTTAATTATTACAAAGGGACAAAGATGCTTTAATAAAGCATGACTTTGACAAAAGCGTAAAGCAAAAGTAAAAAGCAAAAGCAAAAGCAACCATGATGACAACAAGACAAAACAAGACATAATGATAACAAGAAGACAAATCATAATAAGACAAATAACTTTTATGGAGAGTGGAGGTTCATGTAGTCATCTTCGGAGGAACTTTCCGTTGCATCGGGATCTGTATCACCGGAGTGGTGCGGTTTGCGGAAAAAGTTGCTTGGAAGCTTCGGGCGTTTAGGATGTTGACAGGAGGGACCACGGCATGGTGGATTAGGGCAATGTTCAGCTCGTGGAGTACACTGTGAAGTATACCTGGGGGAAGTCTGGGTGGCTTTGTCAACTTTAGAAGACCGAGGTGATTTTTTGGAAGGTCGGGTTGATGGTCCTGGGTCGGAGGATCCAGGTTCATCCATTGTTGGTTGAGGGAACTGATGAAGGTGTTGGCTAAGAGGAAGAAATTCTTCCCAGGGGTCCTGAGAGTCCTGGAAGAGAAAGTCAGTGTAGTCTGGCCTTTCTTCTTTGATAAGGATTCCTGTGGATGGTGGCTTGGATCTGGGTGATGGAGTAGGGATCATGATGAGGTCATGTTGTGGGCCTAAGGATGTGTGAACAATATCCTTATGTGGCGGAGTTTGGTGGTTTAGCTGGTGGAGGTAGTTATGTAAGGTAGGCTGGATCTCATTTTCAATGATGGAAGGGTGTGGTGCAGTGAACCATTCGTATACCTGATCCTGTGTCCAAAAGAACTGTGTATCCGGGTGTTGGAAATAAGGCCTGTGAATTATGAACACGGATGTCCACATTTGAGCTTCAGGTAATGGCATACGATCAAGGTTGTAGATTTCTGACAAGTGTTGGAGCTTGTGTCTCCACCATGGAATTGGTGAAAACCATTCAAGTAATGTCCAGATGAGAGAGGTAGCTTTGTCAGGATTAAGAAGATGAGACAAAGTGGGGGCGATGGGTAGGATGAGCTTGGTTGCATAGAGATTAGTTAGGCACCAGAGGTACCATAACTCGTCTTCAGTGATTTCTCTGGATGGGTCAAGGGTTAAACCTGTAAGAAACAGATTTTCAGGATGGAAAGTAGAAAATGGAAATGAGTCTGCCATAAGGTAAGCTTTCATGAAGAAACGGAAAACAGCTTTTCGTGCAAACTCTTGGATGGCGAAAACAGAGGAGAATGTTTTATTCAAAGGAAATGGTTTTTTGGTAAGAGCTTCAGGAGGTAAGGATGTAGCCATGGCGATGATAGGAAAATGGTAAGTGGTGGAAAACAGAGTGGGAGGTGTCTCTGGTTTTGAGAGTCTGGATAGCAAATCAGGGATAAGGTTCTGGGATCCCTTTATATGCTTGACTGAAAAATCATATTTGGAAAACCAATCTTTTAACCGAAGTAACATCTTTTCTGGAACAGTTTTGCCTTTGAAATTGAGAATGTTGGGGAAGGCTGAGCTGTCCATTCGGATGAGGAAGTGGTGGCCAATGAGATGGTACTCGAACTTTTTGATGCCATACTTTACCGCTAAGATCTCTTTGAACACGCTATGGTAGTGCTGCTGTGTGTCAGAAAAATGTCCACTAGCGTAGGCGATAAAGTGTTCTTTTCCATTGAGTTCTTCAAGGAGAATGGCACCCCATGATTCATCACTTGCGTCTGTCTGTAGTATGCGCTTTCCATCTGCAATCAACTTTAAAGGAGGCGGATTTTGCGCAATCTGCTTGAGAGTAGTGACAGCATTTGTGTGGTCATCATTCCACTCAGGAGGCTTTTTCTTCAATAAAGCCGAGAGGTGACGAGTGTAGTGATCCACATGTGGGATAAAGTCTCTGATGTAATTGATAATTCCAAGAAATTGCTGGACTTGCTTTTTGGAAAGTTGCTGATCTGGAAAGTGGAGCAACTCTTGGGCAATGTGCTTTCCTGGCTGGTAATGGCCATCTTTTATGATCATACCAAGAAATTCGATGGTATCTGTGGCAATGGTGCTTTTCTTGGCAGATAGCATGATTCCATGACTTTGGACAATATCATAGAACTGGTTGAGCAGTCGGTGATGGTCATCATGTGATCCTGAAAAAAGTAAAATATCATCAATGTAAATCAATGCATTAGACAGGAGAGGCTGAAAGATTTTGATCATGGATTTTTGGAAAATGGATGGGGCAGTTTTGAGACCAAAGGGTAGGACCGTCCATTGGAAATGGGCATTAGGAATGCAAAAGGCTGTCTTATATCTCTCAGAGGGTTCAATGCCTAATTGCCAAAAACCTGATTTTAAATCAAATTTTGAAAAGATCTGGGCATTTTTGAGAAAAGTAAACATGCTTTGTCGGCGAGGTAAGGGAAATTTGTCATCTTGCAAAAACATGTTTAAGGGCTGGTAGTCAATGACTAAGCGTTTCTTTCCTCGAACAATTTCAGAATGCTTTTCAACATAAAAGGCTTGGCAAGCCCATTGAGAAGTTGTGGGCTCAATTAATCCTTGGGCTAACAGTTGAGAACATTCTTGTTGGGCTAGGAGTAAGTCAGATGGACTCATTCCTGGGTGAGTAGCTTTGGTGGGATTAATGTCTTCATTAAGTTTGAAGGGTAACTTAACAAAGAAAGACTGATTTTTCCACAAAAGGTTTGGATGGGTGAACTCAGAATGAGATTCGGGACAGAAGCTCAAAAGCTTGGTAGACACATCCTGATATGATGGAGGGGTTTCAGACAGATTGTAAAGTTTCAAGACATCTGTGAATGGTTTGAACATAGACTTGACTCGAATTCCATGAGGAATGATTTGAAGGTGTTTGATTTGGTGAAGGATGTCAAATCCTAACAAAATATCTTTATTAGGAAGAGTTGAACCAATGACTTTGGTCCAAATGACACAATTAGGGAAAATCTGGATACCAATGGGCTTTTTGGTAACCAAAGAAGTGGTGAACAGGTTGCCATTAACAGCTTTGAAATATTCTTCGGATTGGGTCCAAGAGTCTGGTGGGAGAATATGAGGGTTGATCATACTGCGCTGTGCACCAGTATCGATGAGACCAATTGCTGGAATGGGCCTTTGGAATTTTGAAGGCAGGATTTGGACTTTGATGGAGGGTATAGGAACCGTAGTGTCAAGGGACAAGAGCTGTTGGTGGAAAATGACTTGGGACTGATCACTGTCGGAATCATCAGAAGACTGTTGGAGTGCGAACACTGTTTCATCATTAGGTTCATCTTGTTCAGAGAAGTAGAATTCCAGTTCATCCTGTTGAGGAGAGTAATCCGTAGTAGCCTGAAGATGTTCTACAAGACGAATGGACGTGGCTCTTTTGTTGGGGCAGTCTTTGGCAAAATGACCTTTTTTTCTGCAGATAAAACATCTGCTGGATTTTCTTCGTTTGGAGTCGTTGGAAGAAGAAGACCGCTTTCGGAAGAATCTGTAAGGTTTTCTGGATCTGCGGGGTCTGGATGAAAATTCTGGAGATCTGAACTTTCGAAAATGCCTTTTCTTTTTGGGACGGCAATCACAATCCTTCTTCTGTTTGCATTTGATTTGCAGATAAGGCTTTTTGCAGGCACTTCTGAATGGTTCTTTGTCTTTCAACAAGTCCTTGAAGAATTGTTTCTGTTCACAGAGCTTATCAAGACAAGTTTTGGCGAGTTGGAAAATTTTGCCAAGAGAGATATTGTCAATGACAAGATTGGAGGCGGTGAGCTGCCTCTGGATGTCTGGTTGGAGTTCTTCTGGAAGGGAGGCCAGAAAGACATGCTTTAGGGTAGGCTCGTTGAATCCATTAAGCTTATAGAATAACAGGGACATGCGCTTGTAATGGAAATCAAGATCCTTAGCATCAAGGGAGCAACATTTCATGCTAAGATAGTCTCGGCGTGCAGCTTCAAAGGCTGCAGCTGGGTCTCCTAAAAACTGATCATGAAGAATGGCAAGAGCACTGGAGACTTCTGGTAATTGAACAAACTGCAATTGTCTGTATGGACCAAGAGAGTCAAACCAATCTCTTAGAGCACCCGTAAAACGAGTAGCAAATTCTCTAAGGACTGATTCAGTAGTGGCTCCTGATCTGAGCATTTGGAGATCAATCCAGGCAGACATTTCATTAAGACGATCACGCCATTTGTAGGATGGGATATCATCAAAGGTAAACCAGGGACCATTTGATGATTTGTGACTGGATGAAGTAGTTTGGACCGGAGGAGGCTGGTTGGTGGCAGAAGATTCAGGCATTTCTTCTTCAACATCAGAAGGAATATCAACATATGGTTCAGTCCGAGAGGTTTGTGGGTCTGGTTGAGCCATTAGAATTCTGGTGATATCAGCATAAGATTTTTCAGAGTCACTGGTGGATGCTGAGGATTCTGTTTCAGTCTCAGTATGGCTATCTAAAACGGCTAGATTTGAATCAGAAGTTTGGTCATCGGTGGAAGATGGGTGGTCAATGGTATGGGCACTGAATTGGTGCATAGGTTCTTTATCCTTGGAGGTAGTAGGAGGTTGGGATTTGGATGGTTCAGGAGGTGATGGAGATGCTGGTGTATAGCCTGGTGATTGTTGGTCAGGGATAATAGTGGAGGAAGGATTAATTGTGACGGGTCGCGGTTGAGGTTTAGGCTTTGGTTTTGGTTTAGGTGGTGGTAATGGGTGGTCTCGAAAAAGGGTATGAGTCATACCAAACAGCTTAGAAGGCTCATACTGTCGGATAGGAGAAAGCATTGAGGCAAATGGATGATAGGTTGGACCAATCGAAGGGATAGGAGGCGAGGAAGTAAAAAGGGAAGGTTTTTGGTTGTCAGATTCAATTTGAGCAAGCTCAGCTTTTAATCGTCTGATCTCCCTTTCTTTTTGATCAAATTCTGGACCTTGGTAACGTTGGGCAAGCATAGTTCGCAACTCAGAATCAAGTTGAACAATTCTGGACTGGAGGTTCTGGTGGATCTGCTGCAGTTGTGCAGAGATGGAGTCAACCTTCGTTTCAAGGTGTTCAGTTCGTAAACTGATCTTTTCAACTTTGGAATTTATGTTCAACAAAGTATCATTCTGGGCTCTGGCATTTTGGGTTTGCCAGTTGAGGACTGACTCAAAAGGTTTGGGTGGTTCAAGATGACCTGATGAAGTGATGGGTGATGGAACAAAAGGTTTAGACACAACATTTCGTTGGGAATCTGTGTGGGTGTCTAATGGAGGAAAAGAGGAAGAATAATCTGAGGAAGCAGATGAAAACATCATACAACTCAGAGGTGGAGAGGGAGCTGGAACAGGTAAAGAAGTTTTTGGAGTGCAACGCTTTGCAAGCCATTGGAGTTCCTTTTTATAGAGAGGTAAAGGAGCTGATGGAGGAGGAGGATCTTGTGGTGGTTTAGGAGTACTGTGGTGACACGAGGCATGAGATTTTTTCTTAGGTTTCTTTTTCTTTCGGAAGAATCTGTAAGGTTTTCTGGATCTGCGGGGTCTGGATGAAAATTCTGGAGATCTGAACTTTCGAAAATGCCTTTTCTTTTTGGGACGGCAATCACAATCCTTCTTCTGTTTGCATTTGATTTGCAGATAAGGCTTTTTGCAGGCACTTCTGAATGGTTCTTTGTCTTTCAACAAGTCCTTGAAGAATTGTTTCTGTTCACAGAGCTTATCAAGACAAGTTTTGGCGAGTTGGAAAATTTTGCCAAGAGAGATATTGTCAATGACAAGATTGGAGGCGGTGAGCTGCCTCTGGATGTCTGGTTGGAGTTCTTCTGGAAGGGAGGCCAGAAAGACATGCTTTAGGGTAGGCTCGTTGAATCCATTAAGCTTATAGAATAACAGGGACATGCGCTTGTAATGGAAATCAAGATCCTTAGCATCAAGGGAGCAACATTTCATGCTAAGATAGTCTCGGCGTGCAGCTTCAAAGGCTGCAGCTGGGTCTCCTAAAAACTGATCATGAAGAATGGCAAGAGCACTGGAGACTTCTGGTAATTGAACAAACTGCAATTGTCTGTATGGACCAAGAGAGTCAAACCAATCTCTTAGAGCACCCGTAAAACGAGTAGCAAATTCTCTAAGGACTGATTCAGTAGTGGCTCCTGATCTGAGCATTTGGAGATCAATCCAGGCAGACATTTCATTAAGACGATCACGCCATTTGTAGGATGGGATATCATCAAAGGTAAACCAGGGACCATTTGATGATTTGTGACTGGATGAAGTAGTTTGGACCGGAGGAGGCTGGTTGGTGGCAGAAGATTCAGGCATTTCTTCTTCAACATCAGAAGGAATATCAACATATGGTTCAGTCCGAGAGGTTTGTGGGTCTGGTTGAGCCATTAGAATTCTGGTGATATCAGCATAAGATTTTTCAGAGTCACTGGTGGATGCTGAGGATTCTGTTTCAGTCTCAGTATGGCTATCTAAAACGGCTAGATTTGAATCAGAAGTTTGGTCATCGGTGGAAGATGGGTGGTCAATGGTATGGGCACTGAATTGGTGCATAGGTTCTTTATCCTTGGAGGTAGTAGGAGGTTGGGATTTGGATGGTTCAGGAGGTGATGGAGATGCTGGTGTATAGCCTGGTGATTGTTGGTCAGGGATAATAGTGGAGGAAGGATTAATTGTGACGGGTCGCGGTTGAGGTTTAGGCTTTGGTTTTGGTTTAGGTGGTGGTAATGGGTGGTCTCGAAAAAGGGTATGAGTCATACCAAACAGCTTAGAAGGCTCATACTGTCGGATAGGAGAAAGCATTGAGGCAAATGGATGATAGGTTGGACCAATCGAAGGGATAGGAGGCGAGGAAGTAAAAAGGGAAGGTTTTTGGTTGTCAGATTCAATTTGAGCAAGCTCAGCTTTTAATCGTCTGATCTCCCTTTCTTTTTGATCAAATTCTGGACCTTGGTAACGTTGGGCAAGCATAGTTCGCAACTCAGAATCAAGTTGAACAATTCTGGACTGGAGGTTCTGGTGGATCTGCTGCAGTTGTGCAGAGATGGAGTCAACCTTCGTTTCAAGGTGTTCAGTTCGTAAACTGATCTTTTCAACTTTGGAATTTATGTTCAACAAAGTATCATTCTGGGCTCTGGCATTTTGGGTTTGCCAGTTGAGGACTGACTCAAAAGGTTTGGGTGGTTCAAGATGACCTGATGAAGTGATGGGTGATGGAACAAAAGGTTTAGACACAACATTTCGTTGGGAATCTGTGTGGGTGTCTAATGGAGGAAAAGAGGAAGAATAATCTGAGGAAGCAGATGAAAACATCATACAACTCAGAGGTGGAGAGGGAGCTGGAACAGGTAAAGAAGTTTTTGGAGTGCAACGCTTTGCAAGCCATTGGAGTTCCTTTTTATAGAGAGGTAAAGGAGCTGATGGAGGAGGAGGATCTTGTGGTGGTTTAGGAGTACTGTGGTGACACGAGGCATGAGATTTTTTCTTAGGTTTCTTTTTCTTTCGGAAGAATCTGTAAGGTTTTCTGGATCTGCGGGGTCTGGATGAAAATTCTGGAGATCTGAACTTTCGAAAATGCCTTTTCTTTTTGGGACGGCAATCACAATCCTTCTTCTGTTTGCATTTGATTTGCAGATAAGGCTTTTTGCAGGCACTTCTGAATGGTTCTTTGTCTTTCAACAAGTCCTTGAAGAATTGTTTCTGTTCACAGAGCTTATCAAGACAAGTTTTGGCGAGTTGGAAAATTTTGCCAAGAGAGATATTGTCAATGACAAGATTGGAGGCGGTGAGCTGCCTCTGGATGTCTGGTTGGAGTTCTTCTGGAAGGGAGGCCAGAAAGACATGCTTTAGGGTAGGCTCGTTGAATCCATTAAGCTTATAGAATAACAGGGACATGCGCTTGTAATGGAAATCAAGATCCTTAGCATCAAGGGAGCAACATTTCATGCTAAGATAGTCTCGGCGTGCAGCTTCAAAGGCTGCAGCTGGGTCTCCTAAAAACTGATCATGAAGAATGGCAAGAGCACTGGAGACTTCTGGTAATTGAACAAACTGCAATTGTCTGTATGGACCAAGAGAGTCAAACCAATCTCTTAGAGCACCCGTAAAACGAGTAGCAAATTCTCTAAGGACTGATTCAGTAGTGGCTCCTGATCTGAGCATTTGGAGATCAATCCAGGCAGACATTTCATTAAGACGATCACGCCATTTGTAGGATGGGATATCATCAAAGGTAAACCAGGGACCATTTGATGATTTGTGACTGGATGAAGTAGTTTGGACCGGAGGAGGCTGGTTGGTGGCAGAAGATTCAGGCATTTCTTCTTCAACATCAGAAGGAATATCAACATATGGTTCAGTCCGAGAGGTTTGTGGGTCTGGTTGAGCCATTAGAATTCTGGTGATATCAGCATAAGATTTTTCAGAGTCACTGGTGGATGCTGAGGATTCTGTTTCAGTCTCAGTATGGCTATCTAAAACGGCTAGATTTGAATCAGAAGTTTGGTCATCGGTGGAAGATGGGTGGTCAATGGTATGGGCACTGAATTGGTGCATAGGTTCTTTATCCTTGGAGGTAGTAGGAGGTTGGGATTTGGATGGTTCAGGAGGTGATGGAGATGCTGGTGTATAGCCTGGTGATTGTTGGTCAGGGATAATAGTGGAGGAAGGATTAATTGTGACGGGTCGCGGTTGAGGTTTAGGCTTTGGTTTTGGTTTAGGTGGTGGTAATGGGTGGTCTCGAAAAAGGGTATGAGTCATACCAAACAGCTTAGAAGGCTCATACTGTCGGATAGGAGAAAGCATTGAGGCAAATGGATGATAGGTTGGACCAATCGAAGGGATAGGAGGCGAGGAAGTAAAAAGGGAAGGTTTTTGGTTGTCAGATTCAATTTGAGCAAGCTCAGCTTTTAATCGTCTGATCTCCCTTTCTTTTTGATCAAATTCTGGACCTTGGTAACGTTGGGCAAGCATAGTTCGCAACTCAGAATCAAGTTGAACAATTCTGGACTGGAGGTTCTGGTGGATCTGCTGCAGTTGTGCAGAGATGGAGTCAACCTTCGTTTCAAGGTGTTCAGTTCGTAAACTGATCTTTTCAACTTTGGAATTTATGTTCAACAAAGTATCATTCTGGGCTCTGGCATTTTGGGTTTGCCAGTTGAGGACTGACTCAAAAGGTTTGGGTGGTTCAAGATGACCTGATGAAGTGATGGGTGATGGAACAAAAGGTTTAGACACAACATTTCGTTGGGAATCTGTGTGGGTGTCTAATGGAGGAAAAGAGGAAGAATAATCTGAGGAAGCAGATGAAAACATCATACAACTCAGAGGTGGAGAGGGAGCTGGAACAGGTAAAGAAGTTTTTGGAGTGCAACGCTTTGCAAGCCATTGGAGTTCCTTTTTATAGAGAGGTAAAGGAGCTGATGGAGGAGGAGGATCTTGTGGTGGTTTAGGAGTACTGTGGTGACACGAGGCATGAGATTTTTTCTTAGGTTTCTTTTTCTTTCGGAAGAATCTGTAAGGTTTTCTGGATCTGCGGGGTCTGGATGAAAATTCTGGAGATCTGAACTTTCGAAAATGCCTTTTCTTTTTGGGACGGCAATCACAATCCTTCTTCTGTTTGCATTTGATTTGCAGATAAGGCTTTTTGCAGGCACTTCTGAATGGTTCTTTGTCTTTCAACAAGTCCTTGAAGAATTGTTTCTGTTCACAGAGCTTATCAAGACAAGTTTTGGCGAGTTGGAAAATTTTGCCAAGAGAGATATTGTCAATGACAAGATTGGAGGCGGTGAGCTGCCTCTGGATGTCTGGTTGGAGTTCTTCTGGAAGGGAGGCCAGAAAGACATGCTTTAGGGTAGGCTCGTTGAATCCATTAAGCTTATAGAATAACAGGGACATGCGCTTGTAATGGAAATCAAGATCCTTAGCATCAAGGGAGCAACATTTCATGCTAAGATAGTCTCGGCGTGCAGCTTCAAAGGCTGCAGCTGGGTCTCCTAAAAACTGATCATGAAGAATGGCAAGAGCACTGGAGACTTCTGGTAATTGAACAAACTGCAATTGTCTGTATGGACCAAGAGAGTCAAACCAATCTCTTAGAGCACCCGTAAAACGAGTAGCAAATTCTCTAAGGACTGATTCAGTAGTGGCTCCTGATCTGAGCATTTGGAGATCAATCCAGGCAGACATTTCATTAAGACGATCACGCCATTTGTAGGATGGGATATCATCAAAGGTAAACCAGGGACCATTTGATGATTTGTGACTGGATGAAGTAGTTTGGACCGGAGGAGGCTGGTTGGTGGCAGAAGATTCAGGCATTTCTTCTTCAACATCAGAAGGAATATCAACATATGGTTCAGTCCGAGAGGTTTGTGGGTCTGGTTGAGCCATTAGAATTCTGGTGATATCAGCATAAGATTTTTCAGAGTCACTGGTGGATGCTGAGGATTCTGTTTCAGTCTCAGTATGGCTATCTAAAACGGCTAGATTTGAATCAGAAGTTTGGTCATCGGTGGAAGATGGGTGGTCAATGGTATGGGCACTGAATTGGTGCATAGGTTCTTTATCCTTGGAGGTAGTAGGAGGTTGGGATTTGGATGGTTCAGGAGGTGATGGAGATGCTGGTGTATAGCCTGGTGATTGTTGGTCAGGGATAATAGTGGAGGAAGGATTAATTGTGACGGGTCGCGGTTGAGGTTTAGGCTTTGGTTTTGGTTTAGGTGGTGGTAATGGGTGGTCTCGAAAAAGGGTATGAGTCATACCAAACAGCTTAGAAGGCTCATACTGTCGGATAGGAGAAAGCATTGAGGCAAATGGATGATAGGTTGGACCAATCGAAGGGATAGGAGGCGAGGAAGTAAAAAGGGAAGGTTTTTGTTTGTCAGATTCAATTTGAGCAAGCTCAGCTTTTAATCGTCTGATCTCCCTTTCTTTTTGATCAAATTCTGGACCTTGGTAACGTTGGGCAAGCATAGTTCGCAACTCAGAATCAAGTTGAACAATTCTGGACTGGAGGTTCTGGTGGATCTGCTGCAGTTGTGCAGAGATGGAGTCAACCTTCGTTTCAAGGTGTTCAGTTCGTAAACTGATCTTTTCAACTTTGGAATTTATGTTCAACAAAGTATCATTCTGGGCTCTGGCATTTTGGGTTTGCCAGTTGAGGACTGACTCAAAAGGTTTGGGTGGTTCAAGATGACCTGATGAAGTGATGGGTGATGGAACAAAAGGTTTAGACACAACATTTCGTTGGGAATCTGTGTGGGTGTCTAATGGAGGAAAAGAGGAAGAATAATCTGAGGAAGCAGATGAAAACATCATACAACTCAGAGGTGGAGAGGGAGCTGGAACAGGTAAAGAAGTTTTTGGAGTGCAACGCTTTGCAAGCCATTGGAGTTCCTTTTTATAGAGAGGTAAAGGAGCTGATGGAGGAGGAGGATCTTGTGGTGGTTTAGGAGTACTGTGGTGACACGAGGCATGAGATTTTTTCTTAGGTTTCTTTTTCTTTTTGGTTACATAATCATCATCCTCTTCCCAATCATCCCAGCAGGGACAATCTGGGTCACAGTGGCCGGAACCAGGGACATCCCAAAGGAAATGTCCATTTTGCTTGGCTGGATAAACAGGGAAACCGTCGGAATTGAACCCTGTAATAGGCAAATCTTCTTGAGCTGTCTGTACAGCTGTGATCATGGAGGAATAAGTGAAAGAGAGCCGAGGAGGCTCTTGAGGAGCACTGGGAGGTGGTTTAAAGGTCATTATGACCGTGCCATCTGGTCGCCTGTCAAACATACTTTCAGATGTCTGAACTGGGGCTGTATTGTTATGGAACTGCTCATAGTTTGAGATCCATTCAAGAGGCATAAGCTTAAGGAGTTCGTGGCGAGGAATTTGCCTGGGGATCTGAATGATGGTTGGAATCTGGTCAGATTCTGCTAACACCATAAGAGTGTCAGAGTGATGTTCTGGAGTGGGTAGGTCTAAGGCATGATTCTGAAGCCGATAGACCAATTGATGGTGGAGGGTGGCTATTTTAGCAGTGGAGATTTGTTCAGCACCTTGGATCTGGACTTGAACTTTCAAGGTTGTGGGTAGATTAGGATCTTGAAGGGAAAGATTGAAGTTGGGATAAAAGGTGAGTAAGACACTGCCAGCATGGAGGGTGGTGAGGACAGTACCGATAACGGCATCTTGGAACTGTTTAAACCGAGTATCCAAGAGAGCAACACGAGCGGTAACAGGTAAACCTTTGCGCCCATGTAGGGTAAGGATGAGGCGGATGCCGCCTAGATGAAGATGGGTGTATCCTTCACGTTTCCAATTTGATGAAAGTCAGTGTAGTCTGGCCTTTCTTCTTTGATAAGGATTCCTGTGGATGGTGGCTTGGATCTGGTTGATGGAGTAGGGATCATGATGAGGTCATGTTGTGGGCCTAAGGATGTGTGAACAATATCCTTATGTGGCGGAGTTTGGTGGTTTAGCTGGTGGAGGTAGTTATGTAAGGTAGGCTGGATCTCATTTTCAATGATGGAAGGGTGTGGTGCAGTGAACCATTCGTATACCTGATCCTGTTGGAGGGTGTTTCAAATTGGTATCAGAGCAAAGTATGTAACATATAGACTTCATTTAAAAACCCTATTTGGTATCAGAGCCTAAACCCTTTTCAAATTCCTCAAAGTGGTATAATTTAAGTCTTTATTCCTGTTTTGATCTTTAGTCTTCAGGCGCAGAGAGAACTCATCCCTCATGGCTTCTACCCTCATCAACTCCTGTTACTCTTTCTTCTACGCTTTCTTTGCCTAAATCTTGCACTTCTCATACTGCTAATAAAATAGAAACCTTGTTGAATTCTCCTATATTCCCGAATCCGCTCAAATCAGTGAATCCACCTACCCTCTTATAAGCCCTTATCACCTGTATAAACGACCCAACTCATTTACCCGCAGCATCCGTACACTTATCTCTACCAAACGGCCTCACCCTAAAAAATATATCCAGTCTTCTCGTCTGGATCAGTGTGCTCTCAAAGCCACCTCTGCCTACCCACTCCAGAACATCACTCTGACACTCTTATGGTGTTAGCAGAATCTGACCAGATTCCAACCATCATTCAGATCCCCAGGCAAATTCCTCGCCACGAACTCCTTAAGCTTATGCCTCTTGAATGGATCTCAAACTATGAGCAGTTCCATAACAATACAGCCCCAGTTCAGTGGTTTCTTTTTCTTTTTGGTTACATAATCATCATCCTCTTCCCAATCATCCCAGCAGGGACAATCTGGGTCACAGTGGCCGGAACCAGGGACATCCCAAAGGAAATGTCCATTTTGCTTGGCTGGATAAACAGGGAAACCGTCGGAATTGAACCCTGTAATAGGCAAATCTTCTTGAGCTGTCTGTACAGCTGTGATCATGGAGGAATAAGTGAAAGAGAGCCGAGGAGGCTCTTGAGGAGCACTGGGAGGTGGTTTAAAGGTCATTATGACCGTGCCATCTGGTCGCCTGTCAAACATACTTTCAGATGTCTGAACTGGGGCTGTATTGTTATGGAACTGCTCATAGTTTGAGATCCATTCAAGAGGCATAAGCTTAAGGAGTTCGTGGCGAGGAATTTGCCTGGGGATCTGAATGATGGTTGGAATCTGGTCAGATTCTGCTAACACCATAAGAGTGTCAGAGTGATGTTCTGGAGTGGGTAGGTCTAAGGCATGATTCTGAAGCCGATAGACCAATTGATGGTGGAGGGTGGCTATTTTAGCAGTGGAGATTTGTTCAGCACCTTGGATCTGGACTTGAACTTTCAAGGTTGTGGGTAGATTAGGATCTTGAAGGGAAAGATTGAAGTTGGGATAAAAGGTGAGTAAGACACTGCCAGCATGGAGGGTGGTGAGGACAGTACCGATAACGGCATCTTGGAACTGTTTAAACCGAGTATCCAAGAGAGCAACACGAGCGGTAACAGGTAAACCTTTGCGCCCATGTAGGGTAAGGATGAGGCGGATGCCGCCTAGATGAAGATGGGTGTATCCTTCACGTTTCCAATTTGAAATGAGCTCTGAAGGAATTTCTAGTGTAACATATTGCTCAGCAGAGGTGGCTTTGAGAGCACACTGATCCAGACAAGAAGACTGGATATATTCTTTAGGGTGAGGCCGTTTGGTAGAGATAAGTGTACGGATGCTGCGGGTAAATGAGTTGGGTCGTTTATACAGGTGATAAGGGCTTATAAGAGGGTAGGTGGATTCACTGATTTGAGCGGATTCGGGAATATAGGAGTATTCAACAAGGTTTTCTATTTTATTAGCAGTATGAGAAGTGCAAGATTTAGGCAAAGAAAGCGTAGAAGAAAGAGTAACAGGAGTTGATGAGGTAGAAGCCATGAGGGATGAGTTCTCTCTGCGCCTGAAGACTAAAGATCAAAATAGGAATAAAGACTTAAATTATACCACTTTGAGGAAATTGAAAAGGGTTTAGGCTCTGATACCAAATAGGGAAATCAGGAAAACTTTCATTTTCTTGTCGGGTTATACAACCCAAAACAGACTTTTCGTTAGTCAAAACAGGGTACCAAACCAGATAAGAAAACTGCGAAAGCTTTCTGATGCACAGGATCCTTGCGAGCTAAAGGCAAGTGCAGAGCATACTTTGCTTAAGTTTCAAAATGAACAAATTTAAAAACCCTTATTCCTTTTCTTTTCTTTAAGACTTCATTTGCAGAGAGAGAGAGAAGTTTAGAAGTTCATGGTGAGAGAAAAACACACGAGTTTATTTCTTGGCAAACTTCTATATGTTACATTCTTATTTGGTACAAGCAGATGAGAATTCCTTATATAGAGGAGGAATCTCAGAAAGATAGGACAGGGCCCCTATCTTTAAAGTAAAAGTAAAGTTACATGATTACACATGATTACACACCTTTAATTATTACAAAGGGACAAAGATGCTTTAATAAAGCATGACTTTGACAAAAGCGTAAAGCAAAAGTAAAAAGCAAAAGCAAAAGCAACCATGATGACAACAAGACAAAACAAGACATAATGATAACAAGAAGACAAATCATAATAAGACAAATAACTTTTATGGAGAGTGGAGGTTCATGTAGTCATCTTCGGAGGAACTTTCCGTTGCATCGGGATCTGTATCACCGGAGTGGTGCGGTTTGCGGAAAAAGTTGCTTGGAAGCTTCGGGCGTTTAGGATGTTGACAGGAGGGACCACGGCATGGTGGATTAGGGCAATGTTCAGCTCGTGGAGTACACTGTGAAGTATACCTGGGGGAAGTCTGGGTGGCTTTGTCAACTTTAGAAGACCGAGGTGATTTTTTGGAAGGTCGGGTTGATGGTCCTGGGTCGGAGGATCCAGGTTCATCCATTGTTGGTTGAGGGAACTGATGAAGGTGTTGGCTAAGAGGAAGAAATTCTTCCCAGGGGTCCTGAGAGTCCTGGAAGAGAAAGTCAGTGTAGTCTGGCCTTTCTTCTTTGATAAGGATTCCTGTGGATGGTGGCTTGGATCTGGGTGATGGAGTAGGGATCATGATGAGGTCATGTTGTGGGCCTAAGGATGTGTGAACAATATCCTTATGTGGCGGAGTTTGGTGGTTTAGCTGGTGGAGGTAGTTATGTAAGGTAGGCTGGATCTCATTTTCAATGATGGAAGGGTGTGGTGCAGTGAACCATTCGTATACCTGATCCTGTGTCCAAAAGAACTGTGTATCCGGGTGTTGGAAATAAGGCCTGTGAATTATGAACACGGATGTCCACATTTGAGCTTCAGGTAATGGCATACGATCAAGGTTGTAGATTTCTGACAAGTGTTGGAGCTTGTGTCTCCACCATGGAATTGGTGAAAACCATTCAAGTAATGTCCAGATGAGAGAGGTAGCTTTGTCAGGATTAAGAAGATGAGACAAAGTGGGGGCGATGGGTAGGATGAGCTTGGTTGCATAGAGAGTAGTTAGGCACCAGAGGTACCATAACTCGTCTTCAGTGATTTCTCTGGATGGGTCAAGGGTTAAACCTGTAAGAAACAGATTTTCAGGATGGAAAGTAGAAAATGGAAATGAGTCTGCCATAAGGTAAGCTTTCATGAAGAAACGGAAAACAGCTTTTCGTGCAAACTCTTGGATGGCGAAAACAGAGGAGAATGTTTTATTCAAAGGAAATGGTTTTTTGGTAAGAGCTTCAGGAGGTAAGGATGTAGCCATGGCGATGATAGGAAAATGGTAAGTGGTGGAAAACAGAGTGGGAGGTGTCTCTGGTTTTGAGAGTCTGGATAGCAAATCAGGGATAAGGTTCTGGGATCCCTTTATATGCTTGACTGAAAAATCATATTTGGAAAACCAATCTTTTAACCGAAGTAACATCTTTTCTGGAACAGTTTTGCCTTTGAAATTGAGAATGTTGGGGAAGGCTGAGCTGTCCATTCGGATGAGGAAGTGGTGGCCAATGAGATGGTACTCGAACTTTTTGATGCCATACTTTACCGCTAAGATCTCTTTGAACACGCTATGGTAGTGCTGCTGTGTGTCAGAAAAATGTCCACTAGCGTAGGCGATAAAGTGTTCTTTTCCATTGAGTTCTTCAAGGAGAATGGCACCCCATGATTCATCACTTGCGTCTGTCTGTAGTATGCGCTTTCCATCTGCAATCAACTTTAAAGGAGGCGGATTTTGCGCAATCTGCTTGAGAGTAGTGACAGCATTTGTGTGGTCATCATTCCACTCAGGAGGCTTTTTCTTCAATAAAGCCGAGAGGTGACGAGTGTAGTGATCCACATGTGGGATAAAGTCTCTGATGTAATTGATAATTCCAAGAAATTGCTGGACTTGCTTTTTGGAAAGTTGCTGATCTGGAAAGTGGAGCAACTCTTGGGCAATGTGCTTTCCTGGCTGGTAATGGCCATCTTTTATGATCATACCAAGAAATTCGATGGTATCTGTGGCAATGGTGCTTTTCTTGGCAGATAGCATGATTCCATGACTTTGGACAATATCATAGAACTGGTTGAGCAGTCGGTGATGGTCATCATGTGATCCTGAAAAAAGTAAAATATCATCAATGTAAATCAATGCATTAGACAGGAGAGGCTGAAAGATTTTGATCATGGATTTTTGGAAAATGGATGGGGCAGTTTTGAGACCAAAGGGTAGGACCGTCCATTGGAAATGGGCATTAGGAATGCAAAAGGCTGTCTTATATCTCTCAGAGGGTTCAATGCCTAATTGCCAAAAACCTGATTTTAAATCAAATTTTGAAAAGATCTGGGCATTTTTGAGAAAAGTAAACATGCTTTGTCGGCGAGGTAAGGGAAATTTGTCATCTTGCAAAAACATGTTTAAGGGCTGGTAGTCAATGACTAAGCGTTTCTTTCCTCGAACAATTTCAGAATGCTTTTCAACATAAAAGGCTTGGCAAGCCCATTGAGAAGTTGTGGGCTCAATTAATCCTTGGGCTAACAGTTGAGAACATTCTTGTTGGGCTAGGAGTAAGTCAGATGGACTCATTCCTGGGTGAGTAGCTTTGGTGGGATTAATGTCTTCATTAAGTTTGAAGGGTAACTTAACAAAGAAAGACTGATTTTTCCACAAAGGGTTTGGATGGGTGAACTCAGAATGAGATTCGGGACAGAAGCTCAAAAGCTTGGTAGACACATCCTGATATGATGGAGGGGTTTCAGACAGATTGTAAAGTTTCAAGACATCTGTGAATGGTTTGAACATAGACTTGACTCGAATTCCATGAGGAATGATTTGAAGGTGTTTGATTTGGTGAAAGATGTCAAATCCTAACAAAATATCTTTATTAGGAAGAGTTGAACCAATGACTTTGGTCCAAATGACACAATTAGGGAAAATCTGGATACCAATGGGCTTTTTGGTAACCAAAGAAGTGGTGAACAGGTTGCCATTAACAGCTTTGAAATATTCTTCGGATTGGGTCCAAGAGTCTGGTGGGAGAATATGAGGGTTGATCATACTGCGCTGTGCACCAGTATCGATGAGACCAATTGCTGGAATGGGCCTTTGGAATTTTGAAGGCAGGATTTGGACTTTGATGGAGGGTATAGGAACCGTAGTGTCAAGGGACAAGAGCTGTTGGTGGAAAATGACTTGGGACTGATCACTGTCGGAATCATCAGAAGACTGTTGGAGTGCGAACACTGTTTCATCATTAGGTTCATCTTGTTCAGAGAAGTAGAATTCCAGTTCATCCTGTTGAGGAGAGTAATCCGTAGTAGCCTGAAGATGTTCTACAAGACGAATGGACGTGGCTCTTTTGTTGGGGCAGTCTTTGGCAAAATGACCTTTTTTTCTGCAGATAAAACATCTGCTGGATTTTCTTCGTTTGGAGTCTTTGGAAGAAGAAGACCGCTTTCGGAAGAATCTGTAAGGTTTTCTGGATCTGCGGGGTCTGGATGAAAATTCTGGAGATCTGAACTTTCGAAAATGCCTTTTCTTTTTGGGACGGCAATCACAATCCTTCTTCTGTTTGCATTTGATTTGCAGATAAGGCTTTTTGCAGGCACTTCTGAATGGTTCTTTGTCTTTCAACAAGTCCTTGAAGAATTGTTTCTGTTCACAGAGCTTATCAAGACAAGTTTTGGCGAGTTGGAAAATTTTGCCAAGAGAGATATTGTCAATGACAAGATTGGAGGCGGTGAGCTGCCTCTGGATGTCTGGTTGGAGTTCTTCTGGAAGGGAGGCCAGAAAGACATGCTTTAGGGTAGGCTCGTTGAATCCATTAAGCTTATAGAATAACAGGGACATGCGCTTGTAATGGAAATCAAGATTCTTAGCATCAAGGGAGCAACATTTCATGCTAAGATAGTCTCGGCGTGCAGCTTCAAAGGCTGCAGCTGGGTCTCCTAAAAACTGATCATGAAGAATGGCAAGAGCACTGGAGACTTCTGGTAATTGAACAAACTGCAATTGTCTGTATGGACCAAGAGAGTCAAACCAATCTCTTAGAGCACCCGTAAAACGAGTAGCAAATTCTCTAAGGACTGATTCAGTAGTGGCTCCTGATCTGAGCATTTGGAGATCAATCCAGGCAGACATTTCATTAAGACGATCACGCCATTTGTAGGATGGGATATCATCAAAGGTAAACCAGGGACCATTTGATGATTTGTGACTGGATGAAGTAGTTTGGACCGGAGGAGGCTGGTTGGTGGCAGAAGATTCAGGCATTTCTTCTTCAACATCAGAAGGAATATCAACATATGGTTCAGTCCGAGAGGTTTGTGGGTCTGGTTGAGCCATTAGAATTCTGGTGATATCAGCATAAGATTTTTCAGAGTCACTGGTGGATGCTGAGGATTCTGTTTCAGTCTCAGTATGGCTATCTAAAATGGCTAGATTTGAATCAGAAGTTTGGTCATCGGTGGAAGATGGGTGGTCAATGGTATGGGCACTGAATTGGTGCATAGGTTCTTTATCCTTGGAGGTAGTAGGAGGTTGGGATTTGGATGGTTCAGGAGGTGATGGAGATGCTGGTGTATAGCCTGGTGATTGTTGGTCAGGGATAATAGTGGAGGAAGGATTAATTGTGACGGGTCGTGGTTGAGGTTTAGGCTTTGGTTTTGGTTTAGGTGGTGGTAATGGGTGGTCTCGAAAAAGGGTATGAGTCATACCAAACAGCTTAGAAGGCTCATACTGTCGGATAGGAGAAAGCATTGAGGCAAATGGATGATAGGTTGGACCAATCGAAGGGATAGGAGGCGAGGAAGTAAAAAGGGAAGGTTTTTGTTTGTCAGATTCAATTTGAGCAAGCTCAGCTTTTAATCGTCTGATCTCCCTTTCTTTTTGATCAAATTCTGGACCTTGGTAACGTTGGGCAAGCATAGTTCGCAACTCAGAATCAAGTTGAACAATTCTGGACTGGAGGTTCTGGTGGATCTGCTGCAGTTGTGCAGAGATGGAGTCAACCTTCGTTTCAAGGTGTTCAGTTCGTAAACTGATCTTTTCAACTTTGGAATTTATGTTCAACAAAGTATCATTCTGGGCTCTGGCATTTTGGGTTTGCCAGTTGAGGACTAACAGGGACAAAATCATCTGGCATTTTGGGTTTGCCAGATGATTTTCTATATAATTATTCAAGGGGTCCTGTCCTTGATGACTTTTCGTTAGTCAAAACAGGGTACCAATCATAAATAAAATTTCAGTTTTCTCCATATCATGTTTCTCTAAACATCTTCTCTCTTCTAGGAATCAAAGAAATTATTTGGGTTAATAATGATACGCTCGCCTCTAAATTTTCATACTGAGTATGCTCTGAACTTGCCTTAAGCCTAAGGATCCTATGCATCAGAAAGGTCCTGTTTATCCTCTAAAACTGATTTTTATAAAATAAAATTATTTTCTCATAACGTTCACCCTTTTTGAAGGCCATGAGTGCTGTGTTTTCGGGTGGTATCGTGAAAAACTCTTTTCAAAAATGAATTTTGGATTTGGTATTTGATGGATAAGTGTATATCGGCTGGAAACCAGAACTTGCGGGCTACTGGCCCTAAAGACAGACTTCATTCTGTTGTAGATCTGGTGTAAACAATGCCACGTATAACTACCCACTGGTATCAGAGCCACACTTAACGAAAAGGTGGTATCATTAACATGGAAACAACTTCATCTCCGAACTCAACTCCTTCATCGTCTTCCTCTCATATTTCTCTTTCCTCTAGTCTCTCTCTTCCAAGATCATGTCAAAAACATGTAGCCTCCAAAATTGAAAACCTTGTCGAATATTCTTATATTCCCGAATCTGCCCAAATCAATGAGTCTCAGCTCCCTATCATGAGTCCCTACAACCTCTACAAACAAAAAACTTCTCTTACCAGAAGTATTCGAACCCTCATCTCCACAAAAAGACCACTACCCAAAGAGTACATCCAGTCTTCTAGACTAGATCAGTGTGCTTTACAAGCCTCTCAAAGTGAACAGTATGTCACTTTAGAAATACCCTTAGATCTCGTAGCAAACAAGAAATGAGAAGGGTATACCCATCTTCATCTTGGCGGTATTAGATTGATTATGTCTCTCCATGGCAGAAATGGTTTACCTATTACAACCAGAATTGCTCTTCTGCACACCAGGTTCAAACAGTACCAACATGCTGTTATAAGAACTGTTCTGACCACACTCCATGCTGGTAGTGTCCTATTAACCTTTTACCCAAATTTCAACCTCTCTCTTGAGGATCCCAACCTTCCCACAACCATCAAAGTTCAGATCCAACTCCAAGGAGCAGAACAAACACCCACATCAAAGATTGCAACCCTTCATCACCAAATAGTGTATTGATTATAGAATCATGCACTAGATCTTCTTACACCTCACACTCCATCTGATGCTTTAATGATCCTTGCAGACACAGACACAGACACAAATCCAACCATCATTCAAATTCCCAAACAAATCCAGAAACACGAATTGGTCAAACTCATGCCTCTTGAATGCTGACCAATTATGAGCATTTCCACCAAAACTCTGAACCAGTCCAAACAACAGAAGCCACGTTTGAAAGAAGACAAAATGGTCAAGTCAAACTATCTTTTCAAACACCTGAAACTAATCCGGTTTCAGAAACCCCAAGGCTTTCTTACACTGCTATGATTAAAGCACTCCAAACTGGTCAAGAAAAGACATTACCAATTCATGGTTTTTCATCAGAAGGGTATCCTGTATATCCTGATAAAATCAATGGTCATTTTCTATGGGATGTTCCTGAAGCCCATATGTGTAATCCTAATTGTCCTTGCTTAGATGATACGGATGTTGATGATGAACTGGAAGTCATGAGGAGAAAGAAAAAGAAAAAGAAAAAAACTTCTCATCCAAAAACATCTTGCAACTCTTTTCCTCCACAATCTCCACCAGATCCCAAACCTCTTGTTCAACCAATAAGATCATGCCTAATGTTTTCTGGGCAATCTTATGAAGAGTCGTTTCCTCCACTTGAAAAACAAACCGACACTCAAACCAGGGTTGTCTCAAAACCTTTTGTCCAATCCCTAGTTACAGCCTCTGGGCAACATGAAGAACAAAAATAGTATGAAGTTGTTTTAAATTGGCAAACCAGAAATGCCAATGCTCAGAATCAAACTCTCAAACAACTCGGAAAGAAAATTGATCGAGCTGCCAGTCAAGTCTCCCAGACTGAAACTAAAGTTGATTCAATCAGCCATTGTCTTAATTAGATGTACATACATCTACAGGACCGTATCTCTGAGTTAGATGCCGATCTCAGACGAATGATTAACAATCATATCTAGGGTCCAGAGTTTAACAAGAAAGAAGCAGAGATCAGAAAACTTAAAGCTAAATTAGCAAGAATTGATGCTGAAAAGACTCGGCCCACACTCTTCACCCCAATATAGTCCATACCTGTGCCTCCCCCTGTGTTTGAAACCTATTCACCATTTTATACACCTCCTAGACCTCAATAGCCTGTTCACAACCAGTTCTTTGGATTTTCACATCTTCAACCCACTCCACAACCAAAGCCTTCTTCAGCTAAGAAATCTAAGTCCAAAGTAAAAATTTCAGAACCAAAGTCAAAACCAACTTCATCCTCATCTGTTCCTCCGGTGCCTCTGGAAGATTCACCAAAAGCCACTCCCGAACCCCCTAAGAAGGATAAAGGACCAATGGATCAATATCATTATCATACTATCCAAGACTCATCTTCTGAATCCTCTGAACCAGAAACAATATATGAGTCCAATCCGTCAAAATCAAACCTATCTTCCTCTTCCTCATCCACAAACTCAACCAGTACCTCCACTGACTCTAAATCAGAATATGTTGACATTACGAGCATATTGATAGCAACCAAAACTAAAGATCCCAGTGCTTCAACTTCTACACCTATTGTTGAAGACAATTCTTCTGATGATGCGCATAAATCATCTCACACAAAATCAGTGCCACCAATGCCACCACCAGCTCATGACCACTCAACAAAACCATCTTCAGCATCTTGGTTCACATTTGATGACATTCCCCGTCACAAATGGCCTGCTAGACTTTAAGAATTTACTGCATGGATTGATCTCCAAGGAACAAAGCCAAATGCTCAATCTCAAGCTGTCCTTCGTGAATTCATGGCCCGATCTACGGGTTCTTTGCGAGATTGGTTAGAAAGCTTGGGAGAATATAAACAACTCCAATTCATGCAATCACCAGTTGGTCCAGCACTCAATCTCATCCATGAACAATTCATTGGCAAAAAAACAGCATCTACCGATGTAGACAGAAAAGAGTACCATCAGATGAAGTGTTGTTCTCTTAAATGACATCTTTTAGAATCTCATTACAAAAGAATGAGTATTGTATTTTACAAGCTAAATGGGTTCAATGAACCTTCTCTCAAACATGTGTTCATAGCCTCTCTTCCTTCTGAGTTACAACCTGATCTCCAAAGAAAACTCACAGCCACTAATCTCAGCATTGCTGACATCTCTTTGGGAAAGATTTTTCAAATGGCAATTTTATGCCTAGATAAAATCTGTGAGCAGAAGGAATTCTTCAAAGACCTCATGGAAGATAAAAAAAAAAAAACCTTTTATGAAGCTTGTAAAAAACCTCATCTCAAGATGGAGTGCAAAGATGAAAAGCAGTGTGTTTGTTCGACCAAAAAGAAAAAAAAATTCAGAAACACTTCCACAAAAAAATCATCTTCTAAAAAACCATTCGAGTACTTCAAGAAAAAAGATGTTTCCCAGTACAGAAAGAAAAAGCATAACTGTTGTTTCATCTGCAAGAAACACGGTCACTTTGCTTGAAATTGTCCTCAAAAGTCTGCCAAAGCTGCTTGTCTCATTTAGCACCTTCAAAATTCTTCCCTATTATCTGAAAATGAAGATGTTGAATCAAATTTTTCTGAACAGTCAGACCAAGATGACCAAACTGCTTTCATTATTACAGAATCTTCAGATTCTGAGGATATTTCAGTCATCTCTACAGTTCAAAATGTCAACCATATTTCCACCATTCCCAAACCTTCACTCAAAATGTCAATCCTTCCTTCCAAGTTTCATAAACATGTTCATGTCATCGGGTTTATTGATACTGGTGCCGATAGTATGATTGATCCTTCTGTTCTTCCCTCAGACTATTGGGAACCTCATTCAAAGCTTTTCAGAGCAGTTAATGGCAAAACTTTTGAAACCACTTTGATTACCAAAAAACCCATTGGTATTCAATTCCTTCCGAATTGTATAATTTGGAAAAAGATTGTAGCTTCCAAACTCCCAGATAAAGATTTACTCATAGGTTTTGACATTCTTCATTTGGTTAGAAACCTATTCCTAACCAGTTCTAGAGTTCGCTACAAATAAATGCTCTTGCCTTATACAGATACATTGCGTCTGTATGTATTCTCTGAAACATCATCTCCATACAGTCACATTTCGCAAAAGTTCTTAGATTTTTGTCCAGAAAATCATTCACAGTTCCACCATCCTTCACCACTTTGGAAGACTGAACAATTCTTGATCCACTTCCCTTTCAAACTCAATGAAGACATAAATCCCACAAAAGCATCTCACCCGGGTATGTTTCCTTCAGATCTCTTGCTCGCCAAGCAAGAATGTTCTTAGTTACTCCAACAAGGTCTAATTGAACCTACTGATTCAAATTGGGCTTGCCAAGCCTTCTATGTTGAAAAACGATCTGAATTAGTTCGTGGAAAAAAGAGATTAGTTATTGATTACCAGCCACTTAATTCTTTTCTTAAAGATAATAAGTTTGCCCTTCCAAAAATCTAGACCCTGTTTGTTCATCTTCAAGGGGCTCGTATCTTCTCTAAGTTTGATTTAAAAGCTGGTTTTTGGCAACTTGGTATTTCACTAGTTGATTGTCAAGTATAGACCCCCTTTCCCCGCGTTAGGAACTAATATCTTTTTAACGTTTAATTAGATCGGATAATCATTCAAATTAAGAACCGAAGCTCGTTACTTTTTGTTTCCCTATAATTGGAACCCTAGGGCTCTATCCATTTATTCACTCGACCCAACTCTTAATAATTATATTTATTTTGTTCCGTGCCAAGAATTCAAACTTGGTTTTATAGCGATTGAACAAGAATAAACTATTCTCAAAATTATACATTGATACGACATGCTGTTTTTTCCATTCATTCCTTTCAGGATTAGTCGCAATCTTACAAGATGCTAGCCGTACTTAAAAGCCGAGTACTCTACCGTTGAGTTAGCAACCCAAATAATTCGAATGGGTAGATAGAATCAGAATAAAAAAAAATGGAATTTCAAAACGGAATCAAAAAATGAAATTAGCAAGAACTCGAATCAAAAAAATTTCTAATCGATTTTGAACATAAAAAAAAGACAACCAAAACCTATGGAACGGAGATAAATGGGCCCATTTCTCCATGATCAAATTATATTTGTTCACTACAATATTGTCAATATTACATTGAATATTGAATAGCAAGATTGAGAAAATACTAAAAACATACAATAACAAAAACAAAAAGAGTTAATTGGTTATTTATTAAATTGAATTCAAATCCAAATAACAAATCAAATTATATATTAATAAATAGATATAATAAATATGGAAATTAATAGATAATATCTAAAGAATTAGATAAATAAAAAACTTTAAGAATACTTTTTTAGAGAAAGACTTAAAAAAATACCGAAAAGAAATAGGTCTGAATAGAACAAAAGGGGGGATAGTAAAGAAAAAATTATACAAAACTAGATAAAGCGCATCCACACCCTCTTTTTTGTTCTATTCCTTAATAGAATTTCGTTTGATTAAGACTAACTTCTGTAAAAACCCCCGCTTTCTGTGAAATATCAAGAACGGTTCCTGTAGGTTGAGCGCCCTTGGCAAGGAAATATAGAATAGCAGGAACATTTAAATGGGTTTGATTATTTATCGGATCATAAAAACCCACTTTCCGAAGATCTCTTCCTTCTCTTCGGGATCGACCATCAATTGCAACGATTCGATAAACGGCTCATTGGGATAGATATAGATGAACAGTACCCCCCCTAGAAACGTATAAGAAGTTTTCTCCTCGTACGGCTCGAGAAAACAAAATGGTTAGAAGTTATAGTTATGTCTATGTATAGAAGTAGAATGTCAAATAGATCTATAAAATAATCAAATCAATTAGAGATTTAAGTTATTCTTTTTTTGTTTCTTTGTCATTTTCAAAAGAGACAAAAAAGAATTCGTACTCTCATAACTCAAGTGAGATAAGTTTCAACGCCCAGCCGAAAATCCTTAGGCATTTCCTTTTTTGAGCAGTCTCAAGCCCCTTTTTTGTTTGTCTCATTTCGAATCGAATCTATTTTTGGATTGGATTGAATTGTTGAGACAATTGAAAAATGGTATTTCCTTGTTCCAAGATCCGTTATCTTTGCTTTGAATCATTAGGTTTAGACATTACTTCGGTGATCTTTAATGTTTTTTATTTTAAAAAATGGCAACAACACACCCCCTTTTGATTTCTTTCTATCAAAGAATCATACGAACAATTGATTCCTACAGGATACACTTTTGGTAGAAAAAGTTTTCCCAATTCCAACAAAATTTTCCCCTTGCTTTTGGATTTCAAAATTGCTCGAATCGGATCCTTTCGATTTCTATATCGAAAATTTACTTACGAAGTTTTTTCCAACTTATTGATTGGTATTAACCCTAGATCCTTGCCCCTGAGAAAGGAATAAATACTTTATACTCGAGCTCCATCCTATACTAGTTCCATTACCCCCCCCCCCCCAAAAAAACTTGAGGATTCTAATAGAACAGAAGAAAAAATGTCGAGCCAAGAGCCCATTCATATAAAATCGAAAACGGTGGATGTAAAAAACAAATCCACAGTGGATCATGTCCTTCAAGTCGCACGTTGCTTTCTACCACATCGTTTCAAACGAAGTTTTACCATAACATTTCTCTAGTTTGGAACCGGTATGTAATTGATTCCAGTATGGAATCATGAATAGTCATTGCTTCGATCGATACACAGACTTTTTTCCTTGTATATGAAGGGAATATTTAGGTTGTTAGTCGTTCATCCGAAATCCTGAAATGAAAGAGAAAATCAGAATTACAAAAATGGGCGATTTCTGTATCTATCAAATTAGACTGAACAATTTTCGTTGGAAGTAATTATGTATATTGTATGTTAAATATTTAATTTAACAGGAAGATAAGGGCTCACAAATCTTAAAAAGCAAATGGATGTTATCTCTGAAATAGAAGGATAGCAATCCATGCATATAAGCCTTTCCTCAAATTATGTGTCGTTTCTTTGGCTTGGGCTTCCGATTCAATAATCAAATAGAAAATAAAGTAAATAGTATAAAGTTAAAGTAAATAGACTATCTGAATAACCCCCGTCTCAATTATTATTCCAAAGATTTACAATTATTCATTAAAAAAGACCAAGACCGCAAAATTTGGGTTAGAATCAAAGAGCCTCCATTCCATATAGGGCGGGATTATGGTTAATGAAATTTGGACCGACACCGATATTCAAATCGGTATCTTTCATTGCTCACTAACTCTTACCTACTCCCACCCCGAATTCTTTCTGTGGGAATCCTAAATAAATAAATAAATAAAGACATACACGTATATTTTATCAATATATACTTAAGAGGGTTGCTCAAACGGGAATTGAAAATTTTTATTCTGCCTGGTCTAGGATGGAAGGATTCGAACCTCCGAATACCGGGACCAAAACCCGTTGCCTTACCACTTGGCGCCGCCCCATTTCAATTTCGATTTGGTACTAATAAAGAGTACCAGTGGTATTGGCTGTTCGTCAATTCCAGGCCAAAGCCCCAAAATTCGATTCTGATTTTAGTGTTAGGATTTTGACACATGTAGGTGTAAAATACAACTTAATTTATTGATCATTACATAGAATTCAATTAAGATATTGTATGAAAGTATGATTTCTTCAATTCTTACACGAGAATAGAAGGATTTTTGTTTTGATTGGGTCGGTTCCAAGAATTTTTTTTTTCTACCTTACTTTCTTTTCTTCATTTTTATCTTATATCAATAAGATATTAATAACTCAATCAAAATAAAATTATCTCCAAGAACAAAATGTTTGTTATGCTTAATATCTTTAGTTTAATGTATATCTGTCTTAATTCTGCCCTTTATTCGAGTAGTTTTTTATTCGCTAAATTACCGGAGGCCTACGCTTTTTTGAATCCAATTGTAGATGTTATGCCAGTAATACCT
>CM031392.1:14634717-14644717 GCA_018350135.1 Citrus trifoliata | reverse complement strand
TTGTTGATTCTATGCGTCTAATATTTCTATCAAGCATGAGTTCGATTACAAGGTATCGCGCCTATAAATCGAGTCTTTTTTTTTTTAGTTGGGATTCGACGGTTAGTCCTTGAACCGAGTGTAGAAAAAGCAAGTCCAGAGCCATACCCTATTTCATTTCCTCAAAGTGGTATAATTTAAGTCTTTATTCCTGTTTTGATCTTTAGTCTTCACTTGCAGAGAGAACTCATCCCTATGGCTTCTACTTCAACCGCTCCCGTTACTCTTTCCTCTACGCTTTCTTTGCCTAAATCTTGCACTTCCCATACTGCTAATAAGATAGAAAACCTTGTTGAATACTCCTATTTTCCCGAATCCGCTCAAATCAGTGAATCCACATACCCTCTTATAAGCCCTTACCATTTGTACAAACGACCCAACTCCTTTACCCGCAGCATCCGTACCCTTATCTCTACCAAACGGCCTCACCCTAAAGAATATATCCAGTCTTCTCGTCTGGATCAGTGTGCTCTTAAAGCCACCTCTGCTGAGCAATATGTTACACTGGAAATTCCTTCAGAGCTCATTTCAAATTGGAAACGTGAAGGATACACTCATCTTCATCTAGGCGGCATCCGCCTCATCCTAACCCTACATGGGCGCAAAGGTTTACCTGTTACCGCTCGTGTTGCTCTCTTGGATACCCGGTTTAAACAGTTTCAAGACGCCGTTATCGGTACTGTCCTCACCACCTTACATACTGGCAGTGTCTTACTCACCTTTTATCCCAACTTCAATCTTTCTCTTCAAGATCCTAATCTACCGACAACCCTGAAAGTTCAAGTCCAGATCCAAGGTGCTGAACAAATCTCCACTGCTAAAATCGCCACCTTACACCATCAATTGGTCTATCGGCTTCAGAATCATGCCTTAGACCTACCCACTCCAGAACACCACTCTGACACTCTCATGGTGTTAGCTGAATCTGACCAAATTCCAACCATCATTCAGATCCCCAGGCAAATTTCTCGCCACGAACTCCTTAAGCTTATGCCTCTTGAATGGATCTCAAACTATGAGCAGTTCCATAACAATACAGCCCCAGTTCAGACATCTGAAAGTATGTTTGAAAGGCGACCAGATGGCACGGTCAGAATGACCTTTAAACCACCTCCCAGTGCTCCTCAAGAGCCTCCTCGGCTCTCTTTCACTTATTCATCCATGATTACAGCTGTACAGACAGCTCAAGAAGATTTGCCTATTACAGGGTTCAATTCCGACGGTTTCCCTGTTTATCCAGCCAAGCAAAATGGACATTTCCTTTGGGATGTCCCTGGTTCCAGCCACTGTGACCCAGATTGTCCCTGCTGGGATGATTGGGAAGAGGATGATGATTATGTAACCAAAAAGATCAAAACCAATCTCTTAGAGCACCCGTAAAACGAGTAGCAAATTCTCTAAGGACTGATTCAGTAGTGGCTCCTGATCTGAGCATTTGGAGATCAATCCAGGCAGACATTTCATTAAGACGATCACGCCATTTATAGGATGGAATATCATCAAAGGTAAACCAGGGACCATTTGATGATTTTTGACTGGATGAAGTGGTTTGGGCCGGAGGAGACTGGTTGGTAGCAGAAGATTCAGGCATCTCTTCTTCAACATCAGAAGGAATATCAACATATGGTTCAGTCCGAGAGGTTTGTGGGTCAGGTTGAGCCATCAGGATTCTGGTGATATCAGCGTAAGATTTTTCAGAGTCACTGGTGGATGCCGAAGATTCTGTTTCAGTCTCAGTATGGCTATCTGAAACGGCTAGATTTGAATCAGAAGTTTGGTCATCAGTGGAAGATGGGTGGTCAATGGTTTGGGCACTGAATTGGTGCATAGGTTCTTTATCCTTGGATTTAGTAGAAGGTTGGGATTTGGATGGTTCAGGAGGTAATGGTGATGCTGGTGTATAGCCTGGTGATTGTTGGTCAGGGACAATAGTGGAGGAAGGATTGATTGTGACAGGTCGTGGTTGAGGTTTAGGCTTTGGTTTAGGTTTAGGTGGTGGTGGTAATGGGTTGTCTCGAAAAAGGGTATGAGTCATACCAAACAGCTTAGAAGGCTCATACTGTCGGATAGGAGAAAGCATCGAAGCAAATGGATGGTAAGTTGGACCAATCGAAGGGATAGGAGGTGAGGAGGTAAAAAGGGAAGGTTTTTGTTTGTCAGATTCAATTTGAGCAAGCTCAGCTTTTAAACGTCTGATCTCCCTTTCTTTTTGATCAAATTCTGGGCCATGGTAACGTTGGGCAAGCATAGTTCGCAACTCAGAATCAAGTTGAACAATTCTGGACTGGAGGTTTTGGTGGATCTGCTGCAGTTGTGCAGAGATGGAGTCAACCTTCGTTTCAAGGTGTTCAGTTCGTAAACTGATTTTTTCAACTTTGGAATTTATGTTTAACAAGGTATCATTCTGGGCTCTGGCATTTTGAGTTTGCCAGTTGAGGACTGACTCAAAAGGTTTGGGTGGTTCAAGATGACCTGATGAAGTGATGGGTGATGGAACAAAAGGTTTAGACACAACATTTCGTTGGGAATCTGTGTGGGGTTGTCTAATGGAGGAAAAGAGGAGCGGATAATCTGAGGGGAGCAGAGGAAACACATACAACTCAGAGTGGAGATGGATCTGGACACGGTTAGAGGAACATTGTAGAGGTGTAAAAAAAAAGAACAACAACGCGTTTGGCAAGCCATTGGGAGTTCCTTTTAATCTAGTAGAGGTGTAGGTCCAGGCTCTGATGATGGGGAGGAAGGAGTTCTTGTGGTGGTTTAGGAGTACGACTGTGGGTGACACGAGGGCATGAGATTTTTTCTTCGGTTTCTCTTTGTCTTTCTTGGTTTCATCCGTTAGTCAAAACACAGGGTTACCAAACCAGATAAAATACTGCGAAAGCTTTCTGATGCACAGGATCTGTAAAAGGCAAGTGGCAGAGATACTTGCTAAGTTTCAAAATGAACAAATTTTAAACCCTTATTCCTTTTTTCTTTCTTTAGGACTTCATTGCAGAGAGAGAGAGAGAGTTTAGAGTTAATGGTGAGAGACAACACACGAGTTTATTTCCGGCAAACTTCTATCTTACAAAGGAGGTGAGAGTTCCTTATATAGAGGAGGAATCTCAGGAAGATAGGACAGGACCCCTATCTTTAAAGTAAAAGTAAAGTTACATGATTACACACCTTTAATTATACAAAGGGACAAAGATGCTTTAATAAAGCATGACTTTGACAAAAGCTTAAAGTAAAAGCAAAAATAAAAGCAAAAGCAACCATGATTACAACAAGACAAAACGAGACATAACAAAACAAATCACAACAAGACAAATAACTTTTATGGAGAGTGGAGGTTCATGTAGTCATCTTCGGAGGAGCTTTCCGTTGCATCGGGATCTGTATCACCGGAGTGGTGCGGTTTGCGGAAAAAGTTGTTTGGAAGCTTTGGACGTTTAGGATGTTGGCAGGAGGGACCACGGCATGGTGGATTAGGGCAATGAGCGGCTCGTGGAGTACACTGTGAAGCATACCTAGGGGAAGTCTGGGTGGCTTTGTCAACTTGAGAAGGCCGAGGTGATTTTTTGGAAGGTCGGGTTGATGGTCCTGGGTCGGAGGGTTCAGGTTCATCCATGGTTGGTTGGGGGAATTGATGAAGGTGTTGGCTGAGAGGAAGAAATTCTTCCCAAGGGTCCTGAGAGTCTTGGAAGAGAAAGTCAGTGTAGTCTGGCCTTTCTTCTTTGATAAGGATTCCTGTGGATGGTGGCTTGGATCTGGCTGATGGAGTAGGGATCATGATGAGGTCATGTTGTGGGCCTAAGGATGTGTGAACAATATCCTTATGTGGCGGAGTTTGGTGGTTTAACTGATGGAGGTAGTTATGTAAGGTAGGCTGGATCTCATTTTCAATGATGGAAGGGTGTGGTGCAGTGAACCATTCGTATACCTGATCCTGTGTCCAAAAGAACTGTGTATCTGGGTGTTGGAAATAAGGCCTGTGAATTATGAACACGGATGTCCACATTTGAGCTTCAGGTAATGGCATACGATCAAGGTTGTAGATTTCTGACAAGTGTTGGAGCTTGTGTCTCCACCATGGAATTGGTGAAAACCATTCAAGTAATGTCCAGATGAGAGAGGTAGCTTTGTCAGGATTAAGAAGATGAGACAAAGTGGGGGCTATGGGAATAACGAGCTTGGTGGCATAGAGAGTAGTTAGGCACCAGAGGTACCATAACTCATCTTCAGTGATTTCTCTGGATGGGTCAAGGGTTAAACCTGTAAGAAACAGATTCTCAGGGTGAAAAGTAGAAAATGGAAATGAGTCAGCCATAAGGTAGGCTTTCATGAAAAAACGAAAAACAGCTTTTCGTGCAAACTCTTGGATGGCGAAAACAGAGGAGAATGTTTTATTCAAAGGAAATGATTTTTTGGTAAGAGCTTCAGGAGGTAAGGATGTAGCCATGGCAATGATAGGAAAATGGTAAGTGGTGGAAAACAGAGTGGGAGGTGTCTCTGGTTTTGAGAGTCTGGATAGCAAATCAGGGATAAGGTTCTGGGATCCCTTTATATGCTTGACTGAAAAATCATATTTGGAAAACCAATCTTTTAACCGAAGTAACATCTTTTCTGGAACAGTTTTGCCTTTGAAATTGAGAATGTTGGGGAAGGCTGAGCTGTCCATTCGGATGAGGAAGTGGTGGCCAATAAGATGGTACTCGAACTTTTTGATGCCATACTTTACTGCTAAGATCTCTTTGAACACGCTATGGTAGTGCTGCTGTGTGTCAGAAAAATGTCCACTAGCGTAGGCAATAAAGTATTCTTTTCCATTGAGTTCTTCAAGGAGAATGGCACCCCATGATTCATCACTTGCGTCTGTCTGTAGTATGCGCTTTCCATCTGCAATCAACTTTAAAGGAGGCGGATTTTGCGCAATCTGCTTGAGAGTAGTGACAGCATTCGTGTGGTCATCATTCCACTCAGGAGGCTTTTTCTTCAATAAAGCCGAGAGGTGACGAGTGTAGTGGTCCACATGTGGGATAAAGTCTCTGATGTAATTGATGATTCCAAGAAATTGCTGGACTTGCTTTTTGGAAAGTTGCTGATCTGGAAAGTGGAGCAGCTCTTGGGCAATGTGCTTTCCCGGCTGGTAATGGCCATCTTTTATGATCATACCAAGAAATTCGATGGTATCTGTGGCAATGGTGCTTTTCTTGGCAGATAGCATGATTCCATGACTTTGGACAATCTCATAGAACTGGTTGAGCAGTCGGTGATGGTCATCATGTGATCCTGAAAAAAGTAGAATATCATCAATATAAATCAGTGCATTAGACAGGAGAGGCTGAAAGATTTTGATCATGGATTTTTGGAAAATGGATGGGGCAGTTTTGAGACCAAAGGGTAAGACCGTCCATTGGAAATGGGCATTAGGAATGCAAAAGGCTGTCTTATATCGCTCAGAGGGTTCAATGCCTAATTGCCAAAAACCGGATTTTAAATCAAATTTTGAAAAGATCTGGGCATTTTTGAGAAAAGTAAACATGCTTTGTCGGCGAGGTAAGGGAAATTTGTCATCTTGCAAAAACATGTTTAAGGGCTGGTAGTCAATGACTAAGCGTTTCTTTATCCCACATGTGGACCACTACACTCGTCACCTCTCGGCTTTATTGAAGAAAAAGCCTCCTGAGTGGAATGATGACCACACAAATGCTGTCACTACTCTCAAGAAGATTGCGCAAAATCCGCCTCCTCTAAAGTTGATTGCAGATGGAAAGCGCATACTACAGACAGATGCAAGTGATGAATCATGGGGTGCCATTCTCCTTGAAGAACTCAATGGAAAAGAACACTTTATCGCCTACGCTAGTGGACATTTTTCTGACACACAGCAGCACTACCATAGCGTGTTCAAAGAAATCTTAGCGGTAAAGCATGGCATCAAAAAGTTCGAGTACCATCTCATTGGCCACCACTTCCTCATCCGAATGGACAGCTCAGCCTTCCCCAATATTCTCAATTTCAAAGGCCAAACTGTTCCAGAAAAGATGTTACTCCGATTAAAAGATTGGTTTTCCAAATATGATTTTTCAGTAAAGCATATAAAGGGATCCCAGAACCTTATCCCTGATATGCTATCTAGACTCTCAAAACCAGAGACACCTCCCACTCTGTTTTCCACCACATACCATTTTCCAATTATTGCCATGGCTACATCCTTACCTCCCGAAGCTCTTACCAAAAAATCTTTTTCCTTGAATAAAATATTCTCCTCTGTTTTTGCCATCCAAGAGTTTGCAAGAAAAGCTGTTTTCCATTTTTTCATGAAAGCTTACCTTATGGCTGACTCATTTCCATTATCTACTTTCCATCCTGAAAATTTGTTTCTTACAGGTTTAACCCTTGACCCATCCAGAGAAATCACTGAAGACGAGTTATGGTATCTCTGGTGCCTAACTACTCTCTATGCAACCAAGCTCATCCTACCCATCGCCCCCACTTTGTCTCATCTTCTTAATCCAGACAAAGCTACCTCTCTCATCTGGACATTACTTGAGTGGTTTTCACCAATTCCATGGTGGAGACAAAAGCTCCAACACTTGTCAGAAATCTACAACCTAGATCGTATGCCACTCTCTGAAGCTCAAATGTGGACATCCGTGTTCATAATTCACAGGCCTTATTTCCAACACCCAGATACACAGTTCTTTTGGACACAGGATCAGGTATACGAATGGTTCACTGCACACCACATCCCGCCATCATTGAAAATGAGATCCAGCCTACCTTACATAACTACCTCCACCAGTTAAACCACCAAACTCCGCCACATAAGGATATCATTCACACCTCCTTAGGCCCACAACATGACCTCATCATTATCCCTACTCCATCAGCCAGATCCAAGCCACCATCCACAGGAATCCTTATCAAAGAAGAAAGGCCAGACTACACTGACTTTCTTTTCCAAGATTCTCAAGACCCTTGGGAAGAATTTCTTCCTCTCAGCCAACACCTTCATCAGTTCCCCCAACCAACAATGGATGAACCGACGATCACGCCATTTATAGGATGGGATATCATCAAAGGTAAACCAGGGACCATTTGATGATTTTTGACTAGATGAAGTAGTTTGGGCCGGAGGAGGCTGGTTGGTGGCAGAAGATTCAGGTATCTCTTCTTCAACATCAGAAGGAATATGAACATATGGTTCAGTCCGAGAGGTTTGTGGGTCAGGTTGAGCCATCAGGATTCTGGTGATATCAGCATAAGATTTTTCAGAGTCACTGGTGGATGCCGAAGATTCTGTGTCAGGCTCAGTATGGCTATCTGAAACGGCTAGATTTGAATCAGAAGTTTGGTCATCAGTGGAAGATGGGTGGTCAATGGTATGGGCACTGAATTGGTGCATAGGTTCTTTATCCTTGGATGTAGTAGGAGGTTGGGATGTGGATGGGTCAGGTGGTGATGTTGATGCTGGTGTATAGCCCGGTGATTGTTGGTCAGGGATAATAGTGGAGGAAAGATTGATTGTGACAGGTCGGGGTTGAGGTTTAGGCTTTGGTTTAGGTTTAGGTGGTGGTGGTAATAGGTTGTCTCGAAAAAGGGTATGAGTCATACCAAACAGCTTAGAAGGCTCATACTGTCGGATAGGAGAAAGCATAGAAGCAAATGGATGGTAAGTTGGACCCATCGAAGGGATAGGAGGCGAGGAGGTAAAAAGGGAAGGTTTTTGTTTGTCAGATTCAATTTGAGCAAGCTCAGCTTTTAAACGTCTGATCTCCCTTTCTTTTTGATCAAATTCTGGGCCATGGTAACGTTGGGCAAGCATAGTTCGCAACTCAGAATCAAGTTGAACAATTCTGGACTGGAGGTTCTGGTGGATCTGCTGCAGTTGTGCAGAGATGGAGTCAACCTTCGTTTCAAGGTGTTCAGTCCGTAAACTGATTTTTTCAACTTTGGAATTTATGTTCAACAAAGTATCATTCTGGGCTCTGGCATTTTGAGTTTGCCAGTTGAGGACTGATTCAAAAGGTTTGGGTGGTTCAAGATGACCGGCTGAGGTTATGGGTGATGGAATAAAATGTTTGGACACAACATTTCGTTGGGAATCTGTGTGGGTGTCTAAAGGAGGAAAAGAGGAAGAATAATCTGAGGAAGCAGATGAAAACATCATACAACTCAGAGGTGGAGATGGATCTGGAACAGGTGAGGAGATTGTAGAGGTGCAACGCTTTGCAAGCCATTGGAGTTCCTTTTTATAGAGAGGTAAAGGAGCTGATGGAGGAGGAGGATCTTGTGGTGGTGTAGGAGTACTGTGGTGACACGAGGCATGAGATTTTTTCTTAGGTTTCTTTTTCCTTTTGGTTACATAATCGTCATCCTCTTCCCAATCATCCCAGCAGGGACAATCTAGGTCACAGTGGCCGGAACCAGGGACATCCCAAAGGAAATGTCCATTTTGTTTGGCTGGATAAACAGGGAAACCGTCAGAATTGAACCCTGTAATAGGCAAATCTTCTTGAGCTGTCTGAACAGCTGTGATCATGGATGAACAAGTGAAAGAGAGCCGAGGAGGCTCTTGAGGAGCACTGGGAGGCGGTTTAAAGGTCATTCTGACCGTGCCATCTGGTCGCCTTTCAAACATACTTTCCGATGTCTGAACTGGGGCTGTATTGTTATGGAACTGCTCATAGTTGAAAATTCCAAAGGCCCATTCCAGCAATTGGTCTTATCGATACTGGTGCACAGCGCAGTATGTTAAACCCTCATATTCTCCCACCAGACTCCTGGACCCAATCTGAAGAACATTTCAAAGCTGTTAATGACAAACTGTTCACTACTTCTTTGATTACCAAAAAAACCATTGGTATCCAGATTTTCCCTAATTGTGTCATTTGGACCAAAGTCATTGGTTCCACTCTTCCTAATAAAGATATTTTGTTAGGATTTGACATTCTTCACCAGATCCAACACCTTCAAATCATTCCCCATGGCATTCGAGTCAAGTCCATGTTCAAACCATTCACATATATCTTAAAACTCTACAATCTGTCTGAAACCCCTCCATCATATCTTAAAATTCCTTCAGAGCTCATTTCAAATTGGAAACGTGAAGGATACACTCATCTTCATCTAGGCGGAATACGGCTAATCCTTACCCTTCATAGGCGCAAAGGTTTACCAGTTACAGCTCGTATAGCTCTCCTAGATACTCGGTTTAAACAGTACCAAGATGCTGTTATCGGTACTGTACTCACAACCCTACATGCTGGCAGTGTCTTACTCACCTTTTATCCAAACTTCAATCTTTCCATTCAAGACACTAATCTACCCACAACCCTGAAAGTTCAAGTCTAAATCTATCGGCTTCAGAATCATGCCTTAGATCTACCCACTCTAGAACACCACTCTGACACTCTCATGGTGTTAGCTGAATCTGATCAAATTCCAACCATCATTCAGATCCCCAGGCAAATTCCTCGCCAAGAACTTCTTAAGCTTATGCCTCTTGAATGGATCTCCAACTATGAGCAGTTCAGGGTTTCCGGATATCTCAATTAATCAAATATGCGAAGTGATTCCCCCCTTCGATGAATGCCCGAAAGATTCAAATTCAAAAAATGAATATTAGTCGCATTTCGAAATGAAAGAACTTACCTTCTATTAAAAATGAAACTTTTGAATATTTCACAAAAAAAATTAGCGGGCTCCCCAGCCCCGTCCCTGAGCATAGTCCAAGGAATATTTGAGAGAATTTTCTGAAGAATATTGTGATGATAAAAAATGAGTGAAAAAAAAGACGGAAAAGTCCTCATTTTACGAGATCCAATTCTTTGGTCAGTAGTAAAGACAAAAGAAAGTATAAAAGAAAAGGGTTTTGTTTTAGATTATGGCTGTTCCGTACACGTTTGCTTTGGTCCAACAGGTCGTTGGGAAGAAACTTCAATCAAGTCCGTTTTGCTATAGAAAAATGGAT